>DWLI01002337.1:0-13403 GCA_018249915.1 Cecropterus dorantes dorantes
TTCTAGCGTGAAGCATTTCTTGCGTTTCGTTGGAAGGGTGTGGTTGCCGGTACACTTTTACATGAGGCGACCATCTCAGTCCTCGGGAGCAGCAACGCATCTGTGTTTAGAACTTATGTTCTATATGAAGTTACTTACTGCCTTAAGGCAGCCAACCTTTAGGCAGTCTGAAATGTATATAATAATCCTTAATCCTTAAGCTCTTTACTTACGTATTGTATTTTGCAAAATATAAACTTATTAAGACATGTATTGCCTTATATATGATCGTGTACGACATATACTTATTCGGAATTAAATCTCACCTGCTGAATGTTAATGACAACCTTATTTGATGCTGGATTCTCTTTGATTGTCCAACCGTTTGAATCAAAGTGCATTCCTTTGCTCGTCTTGCAATGTTATAGAGTACAAGAAACTCGAATTAGAAACCGAGTGACAGTGATTCCAAATTGCAGTTTCATTATTTTATTAACTCATTCTTTTATTCTTAACAAGCTGTAATAGCTTCTCTTCTTCTGTTCATGTTTGTGTGGTTTAGGAGAAATGTAAATGGAACTAATATTATAAATGCGAGATTTCATGAGGATGTGTGTGTGTTTGTAAATTTTTGTCACACAAATTTTGACGGATTTTGCTGAAATTTGTCACACATATAGTTTATGGCCTAGGCAATTAACACATGGGATACTCATTGTGCGGTAGACGTGACCCCAGCGGGTGGCGCCGCGGGAATAGCCCAGTATTTATAAATAGCTGCGCCTCGCGGTTTCACCCGCTAATACATAAAAAACAAACACATCATGTTACATAGCCTATAGCCTACCTCGGTAAATTTACTATTCAACACAAAAAGAATTTTTCAGTTCGAACCAGTAGTTCCTGAGATTAGCGCGTTCAAACAAACAAACAAATAATAATATAATATAATATTAGTATAGATATAAGTAGGTTTCTACGGCGTACCAGGTCGTCGCAGCGCACACTTTGGGAACCCGTGGTATATAGTATATAGTATAGATATATTTATGTACCTATATGTATCGTTCATGTAAATGAAATGTACCCTTAATGAGAACATGTAATATGCATGTTTTGTAAGAAAGGGTCCTCTCTTTCTGTAAGTTCCACTTGCAACTTGCTAATCTACAATGGTATTAAGTAATTAAAACTTTGTTTGAAATGACTATGTGCACTCTAGGTACATCAAATCTTACATACAATTATAATATTAAGTTAAATATTAAAGGTGCTGCTAGAGGTGGTAGAATGAATATTTGGAATGTTAGAGAAATATTTGAACCGTCATACCTATTTTTAGGGTGAAGTAGTTCTTATGTTTTGGTAGAAAAGTGTGGTTGGTGGTTTATTTTCATACGAGACGACAATCCTGATCCTCGGGAGTAGCAACGCGTTACATACGCGTTGACTTCAGACAGAACAGACAGAACCCCTGATGTATATAAATGTATGAAGTTACTTACAGTTAACTGTTCTTTTTTTTATAAAATTGAAGTTGCAAACGAGCATGCAGTCCAACTGATGGTAAGATGATGGATCCACTACCGTCTGTGTACATCTGTAAGCGACTTCAAACAGAACAGAACTTCAATCTGAAGTTAAATCACAGATGCATTGCTACTCCCGAGAGCTAAGATGGTCACCATACACTTCCACCGAAACGCTTAAACTGCTTCACGCTAAACATAGGTGTAGTGATGCCTTCCCAGTCGAACTATACCAATTCTACTAGCATAAAAACTAAACTATTTTTATGTGGCTTAATTTTGTTTAGAACACAAAATTAATTCGTCCCTTTATTTCCAGTCGTACCATAGCTTAGGGCGAGCGAACAAGGGCGTGAACGCGTGCAGTCCGAGCTCAACGACGGGTGTCACGTCATCGCTTACGGCGCACCGCCTCCGGCCCGAGGTCGTCACGACGTCGCATCGGGTGCAGGAGAGCTGTATATAGACTGTAGTTGTGAGCGTTACGACTGGTAACGTGCAGGATTATGTTGCAGTGCTGACGTTAATGCGTAACGTCGCTCATGGACATGTAATGACGTGTTGTTGAATGCAGAATTCGTAACAGAGGCGTACTAGTACACTATGTGTATTGTGTACACGTGTTCAATGTGAAACAAGGAATCAAACTATGGCGTATAAAGAAAAGGCGTGGATTCGAATTTAGTAAAAAAAAGACAGTTCATTATGACGAATAATTTTCGTCCTGCTGATCGCCGCGACGCGCTTTATGCATCGGAGAACATAAAAATGGTATTTACGATGAAAAAAGTGATGATTTGTAAAAAGCAAATGGTAATTCCAATAATCGTTGCTTATGAGTAGCTTAACAAACTTAACATTAAGACGAAGACAAATCAAGCAACGCTTGTTTTCAATTGTGTGACGTTAATGCTCATGTTTTCTGAGGATCTGAGGCTTGGGATTGTTTGAGCTCTGGGATAATTAGCAAGATTAGATTGGAGAGTAAGGCGTTAACACGTGCTTCGTCAAGTGTGACGTCATTATTCACGATGTACTGATTCCTGTGTGGATTTGTCATATTAAATTGTCTGCTGATCTGTATATAGTTGTAGATTATTATATGAGCAATCTAATGACTGAATAAGCAACGGTAAAGGTTGGTTGTTATAGAGGTCTGAAAAAGAAGCCTTTAATAAATTATTTTCATGAAATTTGTCAAATTATAATTTACTGTTAAAGTTAATTATGCGTTTTGTTGAGTTTATTGATTTTCGACCTATATCTTAAATGAAAAATATTATGACATACTCGTTTAAATATATTTAGGCAATTACATTCATAAACTCTGTAATAGTAATTCACCTTCATTACTATTTCAGTTACAATTGGCGTACTCTTAATGATATTCTTTTACAAAAATATGAACAAGCTACAAAATATAAAAAGTTTTAACTTAAAATCGATATGTTTTCGAAAAAAAGTAATTACGCCAAACAGACTTTCCGATTTAACGAAAAATGTTCCGGTTGTTCGAATTAGCAATCGAACATTGTTTTGTGTGCAATCGAATAAATTGAATATCAATATTTACGGAGCGTAGTTGGTAATCTGGCATCCGGATATTGTAAATATTGCAAATGGAAACTAAAAGTATTCATGGATTTATTTGAAGCAATTCGAGAATGAACTTATATTCATAACTATATTTTATACTTATTATAATTATATATTTTTATAATGCGATTTATGCCTTAATTAACTAAAAACATATTAAAAAAGACGAGACATAAATGCTAGAGCAGCTTTAAGCGCTTCACGCGTCACGCCTGCATACACGTCCCACTCACACGCATGTTACTTTCATGTAAGTGTTCCAAATGACCAAACATAAATAACTACTGCATTTTAGTTAATGTGTCCATTTCAGACGCACGTGTGAGCGTAGATGAACACGCGTGAGAGGAAAAAAGTTGTACCATATTTTTTTTATATTGTGCCTACAGGACTCATAATAAAAATAAGAACGCCTGAACGTCCTATCGAAAGACTCGACTCATTATTCGTCTTTTAAGTCTTAAGTCTTGAGTGGTAAGGTTAAGGACTTAGTCAATGTCTTGTAACATTGAGAAAAAATCAATTTCAAAATGTTTTAAAAGACTAATTCCACTCCAAATGAATCGTGGCTGTATTTAAATGCGCGTCATAAGTCTTTAGGGACGCGACATCTGAGTCGAGTCTTTAGAAGACTTGAAATGCTGAACTTCTTTTGTAACTGGCCTCACTAAAAAGTGACTCTAGATCAGTAATGAGATAAGATTAAAGTGGTACTCACTTTGATATATGTTATGAGCGTTTTATGTTATAAGTCACTAAAAGTATAAAGGCTGTAGTTAGTCACCTTTATCCAAAGTGCTTCATAAATAAACAACCTTTATTCAAAGGCTTCATTCAGTCATCACGATGCTCACAACCCTCTTTGTAAATACTCTATTAGTAAGTACTGACTGTGTTCCTTTGATAGATTAACTTTTGTAATTAAACTTTTTAATAATATCGTGTACGAATTAATGTTGTAAGTGTGTGTGAGGAAAATGCTTTCAGAATTCAAACGGAACTTTGTTTTACAAGTTTTGTCAATTTGAAGTAATTAAATAGAGACCTAGTGGCTTCAATTTTTTCATATGGACAAGATGTTGTAATTGTCGATGTCTTTTTGGCTTTACATTAAATTTAATGTAATGTGAGAACGTGCTATGACTAGGACTCTATTTTATTACATTGTCTATGGCTTGTATATTCCGATATAAATTCCAAGTAATTTAGTGATTTTATGCATTTTAAGAATCTATTATTTATGTATTTCTTACTAACAGAAGAATATTAAAACTGATATATTAGTAATACTTGAGTCGTAACGCGCAAAATATAAATGAACTATACCAGTAATTTGCGGCAAATCTCATTTGGCGGGTATCGTTATCAAATTTTTTTTTTATTTATTCCATATTATTTTACTAATTTTTGAAGTGGTTTGACTCTTATAGACAAGACGTACCTGTTTAAGATAACAAGAGATTGGATTAAATTTTGTCGCGATTGCGTCAGAAGAATAGTATTGTTTTTCAGGCGTACATACGCATATATACATATGTATGTCCATTTCTGTAGCAAGCACTACAGCTGCAAACGATTTGATAGATTTTGACATATGAGGTGTCGTTTGGTCGCTGTTTCGTCTTCATCTTAATTATCAGAGTTACATTGGCTCTTCAATTACTAATAGAAACGAAGCATTGGCTATATAATTTTTAAACTGACGCCTGCCGATAGAGGAAAATCAGAGGTGGAGGGAATTAATTTTGTATTCATAATAATTTATTTAATTATTCAATAAAAGTATCAAAAGAGAACGCCGTCCACATCATGGAAAATGAACATTGTTGCCAATTTGAATTGTAATGGAATACTATCTGAAATCGGCAACAGTTATATTTCTGTCCCCGTGAACAAAGTTAAATGACATGAGTCAATGTATTCCTTTCCAAACACTACAAACCCGAACATATTAGGTCTTAAAGCCGTTGGTATAAGACAAGAAAAGTGGCATTTCCGTTGGAATCAAACCACACAAGATTCTTATATCCTCAGAATAATGTGCCTAATATTGTTTTTTCTACATAAAAGCATTGTCATATTGTTCAGCGCAAAACAAAGATACGGTTTGACGTACGCCGTCCACTCCAAATACATTACAGCTGGAATGCAATTTCATATCTTCATATCTTGAACCGGACGGTCTGTTTTATGTAATAAAAGTTGCTCGTTGCTCTGTTCGGTCGTTTCCAGTTTAGTGCCAGGGTAATGGACGTCGAAAAGTTATTTTGTAATGTTAATGTTTGGTATTTTTTATAAGTAAACGTAACGTTTTTTTTATCAGATTGAAGTAGCTAACGAGTAGTCCTCCTGGTGGTAAGTGGTTACTGCCGTCCATGGGCATCTGACTAACTTCGTACAGAACAGGGGTTCTATCTGAAGTCGATCACAGGTGCGTTGCTGCTCCCAAGGACTAATACCGTCGCCTCATATATAAGTGAGCCGGTAACTAAGCACTTCCAACGAAACGCAAGAACTGCTTCGCGCTAGAAATAGCCTCACCTACTTCTAGCGTGAAGGTGGTACCTCCTCGGTCGGATTGCACTGGTTCTACCGCCAAACTGAAGCTTTTGTAATGGACGAATGTTCTTATTTCAAAAATTCAGAAGTAATTTCACAATCCCTATACGTATTTCCGAAAAACGTTAACAATGAAATTATTTCAATAGATATGCAATTTCATGAGAAGAATAAAACATTATACGTATTGTGAGCTACAAACAGAATGTTTTGTTTTATGAAAGTCATACGTATTCCTTTGTTACGGAATGCAAGATGTTCCGCTTTCACATTTGTTGTTCAAAGGTTTTTAATAACGGAAAATAAGAGATACATACCGCATACCGTGCATATATTTCTTTTTTAATATGGCAGGAGCAAATGAGTATATTAATTCGTTTACAGTAATGATAATCCTGCCGGTGAACATCTGTAATTAATATCAAATAAAATCAGAGTCTAATCTAAGGTTGGCCGGCCTTGCACCTTTGTTGCTACCTCTGAGGACTATGTAGGAAGGCCTTATATAAGTATTGTCTCCTTTACCAAAAGCTTCAGACTTATAACAGCTGTTATTAGATCGAAAATATAATTATGGATGATGTATTCTCCTAAAAACGTTATAATACAAATTCTTATAAATTGATTGGAGTGGCTTAGTTTCATTGTAATCCTGATTGTAATGTAATAAGTATTTGTATCATGTAATATAATTAATTAAATTAAAACAAAAAAAAAAACGGTAACAAAATAAATTGCAATATTTCTGGTTTGTGACTAAACTTTAAACCAGAGCACAGCAAATCCTTTATAACAAATAATAATCATAATTGCTCTTAGAAGTCGAGTAGACATATTATTACGCTTCCCTTAGAAAGTCGTTTTATAGTAGTCACCGCTGGACTGTTTCTTGGAAGGATGTTGTTGTCGCATCGATTGGATTAAGCCTGTCGTAATCAACAGAAAGAGAGGACGTAATCCTTCAAGATCAATACTACCAGGCTAATTTCGATTAGAGGTAAAAAGGTAAATTAATAAAGTCAATAACACCTTATTAAGTAATAGAAATTACTTAAAATCACAGCTAAGCGTCACTCTAGTTAACAGTTCACACCCGTTTAACGTTCTAAAATATTCTTTGAATATTTTGTCGCGTTCGTTTGAGCTGAGAATTAGCATAAGTTTCTTAAATGTCACGAATGGGAGCGAATGTTTGAGATGTTATGAATGATACGGGGAATCGTAACGACCGTCTTTGGGAAGATTCCCACTGTTACATGAGGTATGGCTTTGAAATGAGCGGGGCTATAGGCGGCGAGCGGACTTGGTCAATAAGCTATCATAATAATTATTTTTGAGCAATTTGTTTAATTTTAATCATCAACCCATTAATGTCCCACTGCTGGGCACGGGTCTTCTCCCAGAATGAGAGAGTTTCACTTCACATACCTTTGAGAACTCTTTTTTTTAGAGAACTCTCAGGTGTGCAGGTTTCCTTGCGCTGTTTTCCTTCACCGTAAAGCAGTAATAATTAATTTATAATACGCACATAATTTTGGAAAAATCAGTGGTGCGTGCCTGGGATTCGAACCTCGGACCGTTGATTGATAGGCCAAGTTTCAACCATTAGGCCATCACTGTTTCATTTTAATAGATTGATTAATTACTACGATATAAATAACTATAACTAAAAGTTACATATAAATCAGTGTTACAAATTAAAACAATAACGTAATATGTGTATTGTATTTTTTATGGAAGTACTGTGTATAAACAACTTATAAATTAGTTATTATAAGTGTGACTAAGCATATCTCGGTGATAATCCGTTTAGTTCAACAGGAATGCTAAATTTCTGAGACGTACCTAAGCAATGTTAATTGGAATAATTATTACATTTTATATATTGCTGATGATTTTTTTCTATTCTATATACAAAGTTATGTTATGAATATTGTCAGATTATTAGTTGTATTATACATGAAACAAATACAATAAATGCTATTATGATTATACAAAAACAATTTTCCTTGAATTTGTCAATTAATTTTAGTTGGCACTTAAAATCGCTTCCGCTTATCTCTCCGCTGACTCTCGAGGCTGACGCTCCCTTCGCGACCACACGCGACGTGTCGTTAAACCGAACGACAACATTTATCTATAGTTAGCGTCCCTTCCTACGTGGTTCGGTGTAAATTGAACCATTTAGCTCGCGGCCGAATTACAGCGATTTAGAGCAGAGACATTGTTATTTCATAGCTTTTTATCGCTCGATTATGGAACCATTATTTTTTATTCAAATAAAGATTTTACATTGCAAGTTTATTAGTGGATCCTTCGTTTTTTTCTTTTTCCGTACTGAAATTTCCGTTTAATAAAATAGTCACTGCATTTGTTTATTTCATTAAGACTCAGTATCTTTTCCAATTTTTATTTAATGGTGAAATCATTAAAAATAATTTTGGTCAAGAAAGATAATATTTAATGACTTGCTTCTTCGTTTTTATAAATTTTATTTTATCTGCAATAATAACGTGACTCTAATCTGCAGAAAATCAAAAAATAACTGAAATATAAAATAACTAAAACTGTTCTAACACGTATGGACTAATGAGTCGATGCGACACTTCCTTCATTCGATCAACTCCTTATTTACTCGAGTTACAAAGCCGTTTACTCGATCGTTTGTCGAGTAAATAAGAAATTTGAATCGTTTGTCTGTTTGTAGAACTATAGCTCGATATTTGATACTCTATTGTCGGAAACTATCAGAGCAAGGTGATAACTGGAAAGTTTAATGGGAATATAATTATGCCTACTTTTTTGGGAATACAGTATATCCTAATAACAATATGTGATAAAGATATTAGGTAGAGAGAAAAGTAAATATTTAATTTTATGCTTAGTGACACAATAATATTTATGTTTCAATAGTGACTTACAAAGTAAACTTTTTCACATTTATCAAATTCCAATCTGTCAATATATGGATTTGCAGCAATGTAGTTTTAGTAGCCAGCTCACATTTATATGAGGCGGCCATCTTAGTCCTCGGAGTAGCAATGCATTTGAGATAGACTTCATATAAACCCCCTTTTCTGTATAAAATTGCTTACAGATTTCCATGGGCGGCAGTGGCTATACCATCAGTTGGACTGCGTACCCGTTTGCTACTTCCATCTTATAGCAAAAATATGCAATTCCGTCAGTACTGCGGTACCCCCAAATGTGACTTCGCCGTATTTCCATGTTATAAAAAAGTAATGACTTGTGGATTACCCCTTTCGTCACCACACATATATGGCTACTTGAATGTCTTTGAGGTAATAAAACTCGAGTAACTGATAAAAATTATACTCATTGAACCAAATGAACTTTTCATATTTTTCAGGGAAATACTCGAAAAATGTCACTGAAAATAAAGCTGCAAAAGTTTTAATAGCTGGGATAAAAACTTCCAATGTTTTTCATTTTCAGTCGTGCAATATGTATTTTTTACGAAAATAACTCATATAAACCTGACATTATTATATTTGATATGGCACGCAGGTTTTTTATTTATATAATGTGCAACACAAGTTGAAACTGTAAAATATGTTTACTTTAAAAAAATTTGTACAAATTGCATCCTTATCGCTGCTTGGATATATAACTGAAAAAAGCTTATTTTAGTGGAGACCTATTTAAAAAATAAACAACGCTTTTGTTTAATATTTTTTATGTTTATGAAGTCAAAGTAATGAAAATGAAAAAGCTATTAACCACAGTGGAGTTAAAGCATCCAGTTAACAATACTTAAATATTTAAAGATAAAACTAGTTATGTAAATTAAAATTGATGAATTTTGAATTCTGTTATTAATTCAAAGCAGCGATATAATCTTTATCATTTTATATCAGAAAATATGTAATAAATCACGTTAAATAAACAATTTTCAATGTTTAACATTTCTATAAGCATTGTATAATTTTATCGATTTTTTTTCAAACACTCAATCAAAAATATCTAGTGATGTACTGTTTATTTAACTGTAATATTTCTAAGCAATTGTATAATTGAATGTAAGAATAACATTAACCGTTGTTTTAAATACGGTAGTGTTGACGCTACTGAATTTTATTACAGTAATTTTGTAACTATTAAAGTGTGTTAGACAAATCACGTGACTGACATGAAAGAAATCACCCTAATATTAAGGCAGATTGGGTGTTAAAAATATTGATCCTTACAAATGAAAACGAAATAAAAAATATTTAGAACGGTGATTAGTAAGGATTGGAAAAAGGTACACTATGTAAAACGATTTTCGATCGACCGACCGTTTGTTGAACCGTCGATCGATTTGTTAATTGTTTTTCAAACTGACTTTTTATGAATATGACATGTTTCTTATTTACAACAATGAAGTCAATCGATTGCAGCTACTGTTGCAATCGATTAAAATGAATCGACTTTCGATCGAAAATCGATTCTAACAAAACAATTAGCACTGGGTTAACGAATGTAAATAATGTAAATTTGTACATAGAAGATTCTATAACGAAATTAAAAAGTCTAGTCTAATTTAGTTCTAACGGTGCTAAGTATTGTAAAGTATTAATGAGGTGATTAGTGTACTGTCAATTGCCGGCTACCCCATACAAAGTGTGGAGTTCAATTTGTTGACGATATTCGAAAATGCAAAAAAAAAAGTTGTTTCTTGTAAATGTTTCCAAATAAAATGTCGAGCATTTATGGTTTTTTGTGTTTTATTCGTCTCTCCTTTTTATAAACTGTGATATCCAAATTTCAGGTGTAGCTGAAGATAAATAATATAAGTTGATTGGGTTGATTACAGGCCCGCGTGGCGGATCGGTCCCCATACCGGTCTGACGCGCAGTGGGTTCCGGGCTCGAATCCCGGCCAGACAGTTATTTGAATGATGAATTTAGCTTTTTGTTTTGGGTCTGGGTGTTTGTGTATTCGTCTTTGTGTGTCCATAGCACCCGCGATCCAGGATAAAATCCTAGTGCGGGGCTATGAGCGGAGAAAGCGTGTGTGAGTGTGTTTAAGTGATTCAGAAGTAATACATGAAATTTCTATTTTTTTTTAATCTTTGTGACAATGAGGGAAACTCAGGTCATAGTCCACCGCGCTGACCAAGTGCATATTGGTGAAATAAAGTCTATTCACATACTTTTAAGAACATTTTTTATGAACACGTAATAAAATAAAATGCCTTAATTTTGCAAAGGTCTACGGGGTCACTTACACGATGTCAGTTAAAATATTTTTTATTACTCTACCACCGGATCGGAACACGACCTCAACTGAGAAGATCCGGCACGAAACTCAGTGGGTTTGTATTTTTTTCTTTATATAATATATTTTTATATTTTTCTAATGTATGTATGTGCATTTTTCTCAGAACACTACGTACTGCTAGAATAACTCCAATTCTTCTACAATAATTTATTTCGACAAAATAATTATATACAGCAAACAAGGCATTAATGAAAGTGGTTTGCGGACGCGCGCGCAAAGCTCAAAATCCGTAATGAGTTATCGGCGCTTTTAATTAGTGGTCCACTCTTCCTAATTGAGTTCTACCTTTGTGTACTATTTGCTTCTTTTTATCGAAATTATTATTCATTGCTATTCGTGCTATTTTATCATCTAGATAATATGATTTGCCATAACCTTAGAACTTCACTGATTCCCTTTAAAGGTGGAAAAGGATTGCAATACTTCACTTACTCACCTTCAGTCACGTTCCTGTAACAGACTTGTGATTTTTTTAGAACATTGAAGTAACAAACAATCCACCTGAAGGTGATTACCGGACATAGACCTCTGTATCCAACTATATGTGTAAAAAAACTATTTGAAGTCAATCACAGTTGTATTGCGTCTTCCGAGGACTAAGAGAAGACGCACCACCACACCGTTCTACCAAAACGCATGAAATGCTTTACGCTAGAAGGTACGGCGGTGGTACCTCCCAGATAGTACCATACTCGTTCTACCAGCTTGCGTGCTCATGACTGATGAAGGTAGTAAGGGATACTTAAACGAGGCGTTCCAACTTAGTTTTCAAGAATAACAATGAATCTGTTCCTATCATCAGGTAAGGCTGATAATATCTGGAGTTCATTATAGATGTCTATGGGCGCTGCCACATACTATCAGGTGGACTGCATGCTCGTTTGCTACTTCAATATTATATAAAAAATGTTTCACAATAGTAAGTACCTATATGTGTCTTGTGACTCACAAGTGTATTGTGAGCAGTGAATGGTTGAAACTCGGTCTTTCAATCGGGAGTCCGAGGTTCCAATCCCAGGCACCACTGATTTTTCTAAAATTATGTGCGTATTAGAAGTTAATTATCCCTGCTTTACTGTGAAGGAAAACATCGTGAGGAAACCTACACATCCGAGAGTGCTTTAAAAAAGTTCTTAGTGTGTGAAGTCTACAATTCGCACTTGGCCAGCGCGGTAGACTATGGCCTCAAACTCTCTCAATCTGAGAGAAGACTCGTACCAGCAGTGGCACAATAATGGGTTGACGGAGAAGTACGTATATGTTTGACATTTAAGTAATGGAAAATGAGTCCGAGTCTGAGTGAATTAACATATTACTATTTTGGGAATCAGAACATAGCAAAGGCTGCAGAATTTCGGATGAAATGCCTTTGTGGTATTATTTCAGCGTTTCTCTACAGACCGGAGATATATTTCTACTGACCATTGTTTGACTGATGTTACTAAATTTCATTGGTAAGTGAAAATTTCCATGAATCTACATCAAGCTGTGTTGCATATCATTTACAGGTGGTTGAATCAGTGTAGATATATCGGGGGAGTACCACCGCCACACCTATTTCTAGTGTGAAGCAGTTTCTTTTACTATTTCTTGCGTGAGGTGGAAGGGTGTGTTTGCTAGCTTAATAGTATATGAGGCGACTATCCCCTGTTACATATGAAGTTGCTTACAGATGTCCATGGGTGGCATTAACCATTTACCATCAGGTGGACTGCATGCTTGTTTTCTTCTTCAGTCTGATAAAAAGGCATTTTTAACAATCTTTTATAAGCTTCGGTCGTATCTATGTATCAATGTATCTATGTGTTTGTAACTAGGTGAACTAAAAGTCTAATATTTTTATAAGTTAAATAAATGGAGAGATAAGAAAAAAATATGTAAAATATGAATATATATATTGTTTTTTTCAATAAATATATAAATAAGTGTATATATAAATAATTGTTTTTTCAATATTTTAGTGCAGCTAATTACTAAAGCGTGTTTTTTAAGATTTTTTTATTTTAACTATTATTTGTTACCAAGATTTTTTATATGCTAAGATTTTTGCTTTTTGTTTGACAACTATCAGTTAGTAAAAATTAAAGCATCCCCTTCTTCTTTACTCGTAGTTAATATTAATTCCAAAAACTATCTTCCATTTTATCAACATTAAAATGAGATTGTTTTTTTACTGCCCTTTATTCAAAATATTAGGCTCACTAGTTTCAAAGCTAATACTTATTTATTGTTTAGTTAGTTTATATAGTTTTTTTACTGCCCTTTATTCAAAATATTAGGCTCACTAGTTTCAAAGCTAATATTTATTGTTTAGTTAGTTTATATAGTTTAGTTTACGTGGAGAATTAGGAGTTAGTTTAATACCTACAATTAGGTATGTATCTTGTATCTATAGTACAAATTGGTCTTTAAGAAAATACTCTCGCCTCTGACCTCTTTAATCACGAATATTGAACC
>DWLI01002338.1:0-13402 GCA_018249915.1 Cecropterus dorantes dorantes
GCCTCCCATGGACATTTGTATTTTTTTATGCATAAACCTAACGATAAACGGGCTACCTGATGGAAAGTAGTCCATCGCCTATGGACATTTGCAACACCAGGGGAGTCGCCAATGCATCGCCGGCTTTGTAGGAGAGCTCTTTTCACACCTTTTTAAAGAGCTCCATGTCACAGCGCTCCGGGAATACCTCAGGAGGAAGCTCATATAAAGCAGGGTTTCCATCTGAAATCAATGACAAATACGTTGCTTCTCGGTGTTTGCCTAACACGAAAAACACCGGTTACCATACTCTTCCTCCAAAACGCAAGAACTGATTTACGGTAGCAATAGGTGAGGCGGTGGTACCTCGCCGTTTAAACTATCTGCCACCTTGCAAATGTTCTGTTATGTTATGTAGTGTAGATAATTTTACTCGTATTACTTATTAAATACTACTATAAAAATCCCTAATTAATGTTTATGGTAATTTACATATGTCGTTTAGACACAATGCCTCTTCTGTAGTTCTAAAAAAATATTAAATTACAACAATCTTCCAAAGTACAGTACAGTCAAAAGTGGGACTAATGTCCCACTATTGACGCAGCACTTATTATTTAATTATGAACTTAACATTTCAGATAATTGGTGTCTATTATAGGTATCCTTAACTATAATAATAGATTCCGTAGACTACCTATTCGGGTCGAAACTTCATTTGAATACTAGATCAACATAATTAGGTTTATGGCTGGAAAATTGAATAATAACAGCTCGCCAAACTAAGTACCTACATTCATATAACAGATTATTTATCAATCTACGTATTGGACGCTTGAATATTCATGTTGTGTATGTGTAAGTAATGAAAATAGGGACGCACGACAAAGTTCGTGACAAACTAGCGTGTAAATGCAGCCAATCACCCATCAATCTTGAAGTGAACCATATTTCTTATATGTTAGGATCGAAAATAGAGCAATAATTTATACAAGCACCATTTTTTATCCGCAGAAAGCAGCTAGACCAAGTAAACATCGTTTATGACGTTTGCCCTACATATTTCTAGGATTTATCGAGGGAATTTAGCACTTAAGCCACATGTATTAATTTTCTTTAATAGCACTGTTCGTAGAACGTGCCGTTGTGGTTTCTAATTGCAACGTAGGATTTTTAATACGGGTTATTTTACTGACGACTTTCGTTACAAAATTACATAGGAAACCAAGTAACTACTTTTGCACTACGTATATGAATACCTACTATAAGAGATACTATTGGAAGTAGTCTTAATTAGGTATGGCTCACTTTATAAGAGGCGACCATCTTAGTCCTCGCGAGTAGCAATGCATCTGTAATTGACTTTAGATAGAACGCCTGGTCTATATGAATTTTCTCACAGAAATCCCTGAGCGGCAGTAACCACTTACCATCAAGTGGACTGCGTACCCATTTACTACTTAGATCTGATAAATAAAAAATAGTAAGTATATTGTAAGTAAGTTATTAATCCGTAAATTATCTTAGATAATAACTTGGTATTGATATCATGTAGGGAATACCAGAAATTAAACAAATATATAAACATGTGTACATAAACACATAATTTTATGTATAAAACTTTTCATGTGTTAAAAGCAATTATTACGTTAATTATTTTTATCGCGTTTCGTCTTCTTCCGTTTTGTACTATGCTCAACATTTTCTTCACATACATCTTCAAAATCTTCTTCATGTTTTGAACTTTTTTTATTAAAACTGTCATTACTATTTAGGTTTTCATCGTCATCATTTTTGTGTTTTTTCTTTTTCTTCTTTTTAGGCTTTTCAGTGTTATATTCCGTTGATTCAACATTATTTTCTGTATTGATTACTTCAGCTTCGATTGCATCTTTTGTTTTATGTTTTTTCTTTTTCTTCTTTATTGTAACCGAATTGTCTTCTTGACTATTGTTTTCTTCATTCATGATTTGCACGTCGGTGTTAAAGTTACAAAAAGATTCTTCGCCCTCGTTATGTTTCTGTTTCTTACTTTTCTTTTTAATAACTGTCGTAACTTCTGGTTCGGTTACATTTTCTTCATGTTTTCTTTTGCTTTTTTTCTTTTTAAACTCATCCCCAGCATTATCACTAGTCACTGTGCTAGTGTCAACCACATCATTGTTTTCTACCACATTTCGTGACTTCTTCTTTTTGTCTTTTTTCTTTTGAACGATTTCATTAGAATCGTTTGATTGCAAAACAGTATCTTCAATAGGTTCGCTTTTATTTTTATCTTTTTTCGACATACCATTTTTATTGAAAGTTGTTTCTTCATTAACGTTTTTATCATCGTTTTTGGCTCTTTCTAAATCAGCCGCATCTCTGTCGAGGACAGCAAGGAAAAAACCTGTAGTCAAATCAGAATCAGGCCTTGCATACAGACATCTTGTACCCATGCTACCATACATTCCCGATCCAAAGTTGTTCCATTGCCCTTTAAGCATCTCTTTGACATCTTGCACTCTCCACTTAGCTCTTGAATTTTTAACTACATTTGTAATTACTCTCTCGTTTTCTTCTGGGAACAACGAGCATGTGCTGTATACGATTCTTTTTGCATTTGGAAATGCATTCATTGCATGTTTTAGGAACTTTTCTTGGAGCGAAGTGAGTTTTGCCAACCTTGTATCTTCAATATAGTTATGCACGCTAAACTCCATTCCTAAAAATCAAAGATGTGTTATTAATATAAAATATACATATCCAATCTACGAAACTTTTAATAAGTGCACAGAATAGGTACAAAATAAATTCTTACCTGAGCCAGAACAACTTGGATCTAAGAGTATGTACTCTACATTGTCATATTCTCCTTTCCTTATCTCTAAAGTGTCTTTGTTAATGAGCTCTACACATTTGCACCCAGTTTTATTGACAAAATCAGTAAGAGTTTCAAATCTTTTCTCATTTCGCTCAACAGCATAGATTTTCCCCTGAAATAGGAAATATTGTTTTCATTTTTTAAATCAAGCATTTTCTATAAATTACTAAACCGTACTAACTTAATCAGGCTCAAATTAAAGGCTACATGAATTAATTTGTTTGATTGATATATTTTTTTGATCTTATTTTTTTTCTTAATATAATTTAGATTAAGTTTAGAAACTTTGCCCTATTTATGGTTGGATGCTTCCATCAGGTGAAATTTAGTGTATCAATCAGGTCAGGGCCATAAGTTGATGCATGTCTTCCTACTACATATACATAAATTATACATATAAAAAATGTACCTCATTTCTTATATATGCAGCTGCCTGTGTAGTTTTCATTCCAGGGGCCGCACACATGTCCAACACTACACTGCCTGGTGGAGGCGCTAGTAAATGAACCGCTAAAGCTGTAGCCTAAAAAATAACACAAAACAGATAATTTAAGCAACTGATTAAATGAAAGGTTACTTTTTGTACATTACATATTAAAACCCATTTTGGACTTCATATCACTTATAGAATTTCTATATTATAAGTATGTTATTGTATAATGAATCTTTATATGATTGGTAATAGTTGTAAGCCTATTAGACTCTTTCTAGAATTGCCAAATAATACTGTATTACAGTTTGCCAAATAATACAGCAGTGCACTTGATATTATGAACTTTACAATCTAAATACAAACTGAGAATTACAGCCAAAAGCTTTTTTGACTTTAAAAGTTGTAACATGGCTGATACAAATAGTGCAGTAAATATTTCTGTTGCGAAAAGCATTTAATACTCCAAGCTGCTAATGATGATCACAGCGGCATTTTTGATAGAGCCACAGAAAAGTAGGCAATAAAGATAATGTAATAATTTCTTAATAAAACAAAATACCTTATCCTGCAATATGATTTGATTTTCTAAGTACAGTTCATGTTCATGCAACTTTGTCCCATGAGGGAATACAAATATGGTCTTCACATGGTAATCTTGAGTGAAGTCATATTCTGTAAGACCTTGCACTTGTTGCAAATAGTCATTGTAAGAACCAGAAGTGCACCTGATGAATCTGTAGCCTTCATCCTGGAAGGATCTAATGGCATCAGAGGTTGTGAGTAGATTAGTGTTGATGCGAACATAGCGAGGTCTATGGATAACTGTCAACAAAAAAAGTACTATTTTAGTAGTGTTGTATGCAAAGTATCAACATTCAATCATGCTTCTGCTAATAGTATAATTTAATTATGCAGTTGTGCTTTTCCTAGGAATATTCTGTTCTATAACTGGCCATATTCAAGCATTATATCAGTGAGTGAGGAGTATTAAACTTTACAGCGCCTTACAAATTATGATGCAATAAAATGAGAGGATCCATGTGACATTACAAGTGAATACTAGCGACATAATAGTAAAGGAGTATTGTAATACAATGTTCGAATCTTTGGCTGATATTACAGATGAAACTTTTGGTAAGAATGAGAATTATTTTTTCCCTAAGTTTAAATCAGTATGTTGTAGGATAAAACTATTATGGACAAAACAAAGATAAGTAAAACTTAGTCAGAAAAGATTAAGATTCATTACTGATAAAAATATTATTTAGTTAATATTTTACTGTTTAAATTATCTATTACTGATTGTTTAGTATGAACATTATCATACATTTTATATCTTCCTTGTGATATTTATAGACGATGTACTATTTCCATTAATATTATGATAAAAGTTCAATTTAAATATGAATTTCTGTAGTAATACATAATTCTTAAATAAAATCTTGATTATTACAATGTTATTTATTTATTTTAAAATAAAAGAAAGTTACTGATTAAAATTTGTTTATTTCCAGGGAAACTACCAGAGAAATACTACACACATTTGGCTGTATCAAATTCATCACAAAAGTACAACATTATTACAGAACACTTAATTGGAATGTAGGCTTTAATTTCACATATCAATCTTCTTTTTCATTCAAGGATCTCTTTTCAGTTTGTGTTGAAGGAAGTGGTTTGTATGAGTGTTGATCAATCTCATTGCCATCTTCGTCATACTCTTTTTCATGGTAGGCCTTATAGGCATACACACATATGATCACGTTGACCACAACAACTGCCGCAACTACTGACCATACTGTCACAATAAACTTATCCACAGGGTAGTACTCTGTGAGTATGTGCCGCACGCCAAAAAATGCCACAAATGGAAGTGTGAACATTGCGACACTGTACAGAAAAAGGTTGGCCAAAGCTAACGCAGCCATGCGGGTCTGCTTCGGGATGAGAGGGGCCTCATTATTGTCAGCCATCCCAGTTTTTTATATGCAGTATTAGATCTGAAAAAAGAAATAGAACATTACCTTCAGTCTTCAATTCATCTTCATGTTCAGTTGTGTAATTCTCAAATTGTTCTTTGTAAGCTAGTACAGTCTGTTCTGGTTTGCTTTTGCCAGGAAGTGCTTTTTTGCCAAACAGAAGTTCCGCTGTCAAAACTTTCGCAAGCCAGGGGTCAAGACGAGATTCTTTTTTTAAAATTTCGGATGACTCAAAAATTTTATCGATGTCACCGGCATGTTTGACCGTCTCAGTTATAAGTGCGAAAAGCACGTTAGTCCTCTGCAAATATATTGGCATAGTTAGGGAGCGAATACAGGATTTTTTGTGTTATAATAAATAGTTTACAAATACTTACAAAGTGCCGGAGTTTATCGTCGTACAACAAAGTTTTAACGCTCCCACCTTCGGTAGAGACTTTCTTAAAAATGTTTGCAGCAACCTTATAATGTCTTGGTACTTTTACAGAGTGTTCGAACATTTTTCAATAGCGCAAAAAATATTTCATTGCAATGAAAACCTAGATAAACATTGCTCAATCTGTTTTCTATAGCTTTTATCACGAGACAAATGTCAGTTTGTGTGGCTCTTGTTTATAGGTTAATCTGCGTTCTCGTGTTCATGAATATGCGTATTTAACAAATACATTATTAGTGTTTTATTAAATACACTAACTTGTGAAAAATATATATTTACACCAATTTTAGGTTATTGGAAAAGGTAAAACTTTTTTTATTAAAATATAAAATCGATTTAAATTTATGGCTATGGCATGACAAATTATGACAAAATCACATCACTATTCATCTCATCCCAGCCATAAACAATCTATTTACTTTTTCAGAGCGAGTTTTTCTACTTGCAGTGGATTGGATTGTTGCACGTAATCTTTATTCTTTATTTACAATTTCCGAGAACCATATTTAACCGAGATTAAATTTATTTGGTGTGGTCAAATAAATTATGTAAACGCCTATGAGCGGAGGTAATGAAATAAATTAGATTCGTGTCGTGCAATAACATGTTGTTTGTGTAATATCATTGACAGTTTCATTTCGAATGGCGATTTGCCCCCCAATCAAAATACTAGGAAATGCTATGATTCAACGCCGCATTAC
Source organism: Cecropterus dorantes dorantes (assembly GCA_018249915.1). Lineage (NCBI taxonomy): Eukaryota > Metazoa > Arthropoda > Insecta > Lepidoptera > Hesperiidae > Cecropterus > Cecropterus dorantes. The sequence continues at coordinate 6,392 of DWLI01002338.1, forward strand.
ATTATCGGTGACTAATGTGGTGTTGTTCGTGTTTTCAGTGGAAAGCGACGGTGGGGTCGCTATGTGAGTGAAAGGTGATAAAATGCACCGAGGGTATTCGCAGTAAACAGGCAGTGTTGTATCAAAACAATGGTTCCTGCGCCGAGTTGCCCGTTTACGTGGGACTACTGGACGTCCTCGCCGTCCGACTATGTGGAGTTGACGTGCCTGATGCCCAACTCCGTGTTCATCCCGTTGACGATCAGCTGGGATGCGACCCTGCAAGATGTCAAGGAGGTTAGTGTGAGACGGACTGCCCCGCATGAGTCACGCATTTCGCCAACACATTGTTTCCTCCGCTAGAGAACTGGGTCAAACTATTGTGTAATGTGTGCACAGATAAGTGAGTCTTATTTTTTAGAAAGTAGAACATATTGTTTACAAGTATTCATGTCACTGGCAGACAATAAAATAATGATATTTTCAGGCAATTTGTTGTTTGTTTGTTGTTAATCTCTGGATTTACATGATTCAATACTCAAATCAACAAATTAAGCAATTTACCTGCTTCAAGTTCAACCTGTATTTTGTAACAGATACATATAACACAAACATCTAGTTATGAACATGTTAAAGAGCTAAGTAATTAAATATATCCCCAAATAAAACTATTCAGTGCTTGAGAATACACAAAAAATACTACCATATTATCCTCATTTTTATATTGACATATTATGATATGTAAACCAAGCATTAATTGTTTTATTCCCTCATTCCGTTAAATTTAATAAAAAACAAAGTCCATCAATTTGTGTTGAATGAAAGCTTGTATCCCTAAAAGGTATTTTAATGTAAATGTGTGATTGAATGCATTTCCCGTGAAAGATGTTTTTAGATGTCATTTATATTGTTTAATTTGGAGACTTGTGCACAAATTTTCAACAATATACAACTCCAATTTTAGTCAATCATATTGGTAACAATTCATACCACACTGTGCTATTGCGCAAACAACTGCATAATCCTTTTTAATATAGCAATACCAAATGAGTAGATACTCCTCCTCATGGCAGGTGGCCATTGATAAGTCTTACTTGCGCTTTCTACACCCTTCAAATCAGAACACAGAGATTAACACTACCATTATTAGATAGAAATATGTGAGATGGTGGAGTCTCGGATGTAGAAAACAAAGGATTCTAATAACTTTGAGAGACCTGCATACTCTAAAATGTCTCTTTTGTGGTCTCTAATTGACCAAAGTCAATTAGTACTATAAAATATAAACTTACCTATATTAAAGGAATTCTGATAACTAGCAATATAAACAGATATTCAACAGTTGCATTTTTGACTCTAACAATTGTAATTAAAATGTTTTCTTTTTAACATAACTAACATTGGTAATTAACTGGTCTGTTATGATGTAATATGTATTTCATATATTACAAATTTAAAGTTAAACCTCTTTGTTTAAAAAGCAAGTATTGCAAATCCAAATATTATCATAATTAGCAGAAAAATAGTTACAATATAATCCTAATCAAATATTTAATATATTACAAATTTAAAGGGAAACCTCTTTGTTTAAAAAGCAAGCATTGCAAATCCAAATATTATCATAATTAGCGGAAAAATAGTTACAATATAATCCTAATCAAAAAGATAACACATCTTATAAACACTGCTCTATTTTCATCATTACAATGTTATACAATTTCCTGTTTACCTTTCATGCAATCTATTCTAATGATCGACGTTGAATGTTATTGACAATTTACACAGTATTTTTCCTTTTGTAACATGTATTAATGTTATATATGTCTTTAAATTACTTAATTTGCCCTGTCGCTGGAACTCAATATAAATTACTCAGAAGACCACATGATCATTACTTCGGAATTCAAAAGTTAAACATAACTTGTGAATGAATAATGCCTATTAAGATACCTATTATGCTAAATTGTTTATGAATGTTACTCAATTATGTATTTACATGTACATATTTACATGATTGAGTAAGTTAATTACTAATTATTATATTGGCCAGTCTGAACAGTTACTTGAATATAAAAGTGTGAAACAAAACAATTCTGGCAATGAATACAAACTATTGCAAAATAAAAATCATTTATTATATATACATATTGCGAATATACACTTAAATATTTTCTATTGAAGTAACTCTATGAAAATTATATTGTTAGTTATTATTGAAATTTCATTGATCCATTAATTACCCCTTTGAGGTCTACTGCTGAACATAAGCCTCTTTTAATGGGAATTTACCATTAGTCAAATTGCCTTGCATATATTGGTGACCGCAGAGGCTGTTGATGAGGGACACACTGCTGTCCATCTCTTCTATATATATCATAACTGAAAGTATTATAGGTACATCTATCACAACAAAAAAATCAATCCTTGTAACCTTTTACAGGAATTATGGGAGGTGGCAGGGAAGTATCCCCTCTTTGGGATGCTTCAGCATATGTCCCGCTACGTATTCCAGTTCATCAACTCCCTGGCAGTGCCGGAGGAGGTGGATGATGAGAACAAACGCGTGCGCGACATAAGGCCCGTTTGTGGAGTGCTCATGATCATTGAGGAGAAATCCATACAGAAACCTGGAGAGCATATACTGAACACACAAATCAGTCATTTAATCGGAAAAGGTGAGTATTTAGTAGTAACTAATTCTTATTATCTATAATTATAATAAATAAATGAATAAATTGTCACATTTTTTGTGGGGATGACAACCTCTGAGGTTTCTAATACATTCAGTTTAGAGCCGATGCTCAAAAACTTCTAAAGTAAAAAAAATTGAAAACCTAATTTCCATGTATTGTTCCGGTAGGATATTTATTGAAACATTTTGGTTTTATGACAATAATACAGTAATACCCCGAACTTACGCAATAGATGGGACTTAGTGATATTTCGAATGTATAAATTATTTGTAATTAGTGCTGGAAGAAAATAGCAAATTAGGCAATAAATGTTTATCAAAGTTCTAAATTATACGAATATAAAATCACTAATCAAAGTTATTTTGACGATTTTAAAAATTATAAAGGCTATACAAAATGTAACTTTTAAACTCTAAATGTTTTCGATTCAAAAAATGTTTGTTATCTGGAAAATTTCTTCTTAACATGCTAATATTACTATTTGTAGAAGAAATAAGCTTTTCATGTCAGTCGAGTCTATTTTTTCCAATATTTCTAAACTGAAAATCGCGTAACTCGGGGTTTGCGTAAATTGGGGTAGCGTAAGTCGAAGTATTACTGTATAAGAATGTAAGCAAAATATTGAAAACATTTTAACAATTCCAAATAGTTCCAATAATGTTGAATAAAAATGGATCACAGCATGACATGTTGCTGAACCTTAAAATTTGTTGCCTGGTGTGAAATTAAGATAATAATATCCAACTGTTAATAACACTTGTTTTCTTCAGGTTTAAACGAATTTGACAGTCTGAGGAGTTCAGAGGTGAATGATTTTCGGATGAGAATGAGATACTTAGCTGAGGAGAGTCTAATCAAGCGTTCGCAGAGCACACAGCTGGAACGCCTGCGGTACCATTGTCCACCGCGGCTGGCGGACCACCCCAGTGTACCAGAAACCCTTAGGAGCCATCTACATAATAACACCTTCATACTGGTCAACAAGTTTCCTAACACAGAGGTATGTTGGATTTTTTTTTATTTGAATATGGTAAGTGGAAATAAACTGTTATTTTGTGTGGTGTGTTTCTTTTATAATCGAATATTGTGTACTTTTAAAAGTTGACACATTGAAAATGTTGCACTTTTCAATTTAAGAATGCTTACATTTTTTTTCGCCATACCTAATCGCAAAGGCGTAGTATAGGTTCAAGGTGGTAGGCAGTTCTCGATGTCTAAGAAGTGTCGTTCCAGGCGCGAATTGTATTTGCCACCCAGGAAGTAAGCGGACAAAAAAATCCATCTTATTATATATGAAATTTAGGTGCCGTCCTATACATGAACTACACTCGAGCTACACGCGACCTGTCGGTTTTAGAATTGGGCAATCTATTCTGTGTTTAAATTATTGACTAGATATACAAAGTACATAATAGATAGATATGTGCAGCGAAAAAAACGTAATATTCATGTAAAGGTATTGATTCTACCTGTATTGTTATCTTTTTTGTAATGATAAAAGTAACAATTATAAGCTTTAAACAAATTATAATAAATAACATTTAATCTGGAATAGATGTGTTATTTGTTGATGTTAATCTTCATTAGAATCTTCCTCATTATGTTCTTCATCGAGCTCCTCTTCATCATTCTCTCCCTCTTCTAGCCATACTTTCATCAGATCGTTGGCTTCAGTCCTAGATAATCATAAATATTTGTAAAGAGAAATATATGAATCCAAATAAGAACAAAAAGTCTAAGAGACGAATATGGAATCTATTCTAATATTATAAAGTAGTAGAGTTTGTTTGAATGGGCGAATCTCAGGAACTACTGGTTCCAATTTAAAAATTCTGCTGCTTTATAATAATTTTATAATTAATGTTTTATTATAAATAATATTAGTAATAAATTATAATATTAGTATAGATATTATAGTTTGAAAAAACAACATGTACTGGTTATACTGTGAACACTAGAACTGAAATCTAAATTCATCATTTAATGTTCATAGCTGAGTTTAATATACCTTTCTTCTGGTGTAATGACACCTTTGTTGATTCTTTTGAGACGCGGTAAAGCTGCGAGGATTTCGACTCTCAGTTCACCATCATCTTCCTCGGCTGCCGCATCTGCTGTCTCTTCTCCAATACCACCCATGAACGGGCAGCCTTTTAGAATCAATATCTCTAATCCTGTAAGGACCTGTAAAAGTGACATGTACTAAAGAGTTGACGACACCTGATATCTTTTAAAAATAGAGTATTAATATCAACATTGTCGTATCCTCCATATTGTTATATGTTATGATCAACCGACTTCATTTTATTTATACTGTTCATATTTCTCACTTTCTTTATGTTCTTTCAGTTAATGGTTGTCTTTATGTCCGATACTATTCTTTTTTCTGATTTTATTCTCAAAAATTCCCATACGATTTCCTAAATTAAAAAAGTGGGAAAATGTACATATTTGCATTGTTATATTTTCAAAGTTAATTCCGATTTTAAAAAATGTCGTTACAAATAAAATATAAGGTGTTACAACAAAAAAAAAATATCATTATACATAAGTCAATCTTACCCTTAATTTTTTTACTTGCTTCAAAGTAGCAACCTTACAGTTTCGTAAATTTACGTATTGAAGCTTAGTCATGGCAGGATCAAATCCGTTTAATAACTTTATAGGATTATTTCTCACGTGCAAAACTCGCAAATTAACTAGTCTCTCTAATCCCACAAGACTGGATATTTTATTTCCAGCTAAATAAAGACTATCCAAGTTTGGGAAGTTCAAATCTGCGATATCTCCAATAAGATTGTAACGGAAGTCTAGACATTTTAGAGTGGGCATTCCGTTGTCGAAATGTATTCTAGAAATTTTATTGTACCCAACTTCTAATGTGCTCAGTTCCGGTTGGTAGACGTCGTGCACTGAAGATATGTTATTGTAATTCATTATAATCACTTGCATGTATTTCATCTTCTTCAAATTCGCGGATCGCAAATGATTTTTGTCCGCGTTAATGAAAACTAAGAATGGGAGTTCATTTATAGCTTGTAAGCTGTCCAAGTTCAAGTTGTTGTTCGAAACGTCCACGAATTGCAGGTGCTTGAATGACTTCAGGGCTGATATATCGGTCAGACTCATACCAGTACATGTCGCTTTCAGATACGTGTATCTGCAATGATTCACATACAATATAATCTTAGTTTTAGACTATATTTAACTGTACTATAATAGTTTTCAATAATAAATGATAGTCTCTTTGTCCAAATGGCCCAAATACTGTACCACTGGTGTAGAGGTGCAATATTTCTATTAAATTTAAAAATAATCATTGCAAAGCTTGTTGGCTCACACGTCATTTGTAATGCATTTCCGGCAGAACTACCCGTATATTTTGATATTTTTGGAATGGGTCATAGTTACCCATAAATCGAAATGTTTCATAGTTCTCTATTTTTGATAATATTAAAAACCAACAACAAAATATGAACACGTTGAAAGATATTCGTCTGCCTGCGAAAAAATATTCAACAAAGCCCTTGTTGATGCTATAATTTTGATTTTTTTAAAGCTAGATATTTTAAGTTTGAAGTGATAAGGTGCATCACTGAAGCCAATGTAAAAGTGCAGGATTTTAACTTTTAGAACAAAAACATAATGTTACCCATCGCCTTCAGCTACTTTGCCGAGCAGGCTCAACCTAATGCTGACCTCAGATCTGTTCAGCCTGCGCTCTGGGTACACGATGGGTATTTCCTCCACGGACACGCCTTCATGCTCGCCGAGCATTTCACCGTGTAGCCCTGTTGGCGACGCTGTGGCCTCCTCCTCCAGCTTAAGCTCTTCATCTTTATCCGTGAGATTAAAGTGTGATTTTAGCATTTTAGTTCACTTTGTATCCTACAGTTATTTAAATTGTATATTTTCGTGTAGTTCGCGTAATCTTATTTGTCATGTATACGTCAGTCTTTGATATAACGTTTTGTCATTGGGTGACATGCGAAATTTATAAAAAAAGTATATCGAAAAATATATGTATCTGTATTTGTTTAAATATGTAAAATATATTTAAATATGTGGTATATTTTTTTATTTGTAAAAAAAAATCCACAAAAACACAAATCTTTTTCAAATAAGTACATATGTAACTCTTTACCTATTAATCCTCTCACAATCATGTCATGCGTACATAATGCACGCATCTACCACATCATCTTTAGGATACATTACTTCATCACTAAAATTTAGTGGCAGGGGATGAATTTTTTTTTAATTTAATCAAACATTTTTCCTCGTAATTCTTACAAACTTTTAATATTTTACATACTTAGCAGAAGTTAAACGTCTTTTG
>DWLI01002339.1:0-13402 GCA_018249915.1 Cecropterus dorantes dorantes
AAACAAACAAACAAACTCCTCAGCTTTATAATATTAGTATAGATTGAGTAAGTACCTTTTTTCTGTCTGACGCTCACGTACGTGTGAATTAATTCGCGGCCATCTCTCCGCGACAGGAGTGTGTATGTGGCATGTATGAGACAAGAAAACTAAGTAGGTATCAAACGATAAACATGCAGACCACATAGAAAAATATATAAGGAGTCTAGGCTATAGTGCACTCGGGGTTGCGGGCACCTAACCTAAAGCCTAATAGATAACGACCCCGAGAAGGACGGCGGTATGTGTGATGGTATGCCGCGTAAAAACAGTGAGCTCAGCCGCTCACCTGGGTAAAGCCTGATGAGGCAACGCGTTCAGAGGACTCGAGTTGCGTTCCGTTTAAGGACAGGGAGTGGGCGTCCTCTTTGCAGCGCCAAGGACTGCCACCAGAGTGGTTTTAGAAAACCAAAAGGGCACACTACGCTGACCACACATAGTACACTACACTGGCCACGCACAAGTCAGACCAAGTCAGTCCAAGGTTCACAAGTCTTTTGAGATTTTTTTCTTTTCAAAATTCTCAAATACATTTCTTCACGTTTTCCATAACTTATAATTAAAATTATAACTGATCTGCAATCGATAGTTTGCTGGTGTTTGACCTCAGGCCTAAAGCGACATTAAAATACATTGCTTAACATATTATCAGAAATGCGTGTCTCGTATACGAGCCCGAAATTTCCAGCACAGTAGTTTTTAATGGTTAGAAACTTCTGTGCTGGAGTTACTACTGCTTGAATTGAGGTTAAAAATATTTGTTTCGTATCTAAGTGTACATTTGGTCCGTGTAAGCGTCCGTCTTCATTTAGCCGACACCTTATTTGAACTCCAAATAAGATTTGCCGCCCTCGATCTTCTATTAAACTACCATTAAAACTTCAGATATTACCGTTTCGTAGCCGATACAATAACTTGAAGGAAATATCCTCTTTACAGAAATTATCATAAATTGTTTAGCTGTTACTATTAAAAGAACCGCACTCATAAAATGTACCTATAAAATGAGTACAAGGACCTTAAATAATTTGAAGGACATATCTTGATTATATTATATTCGTAGACTAGCTAAAGAACTCGTGCTTCGCTAGAGGACATAAAAATAGTCGCCATCTTTAAAAAGTTTTCACGCAGATTCCTATATTTTCTCGTATTAAATATAGCCTATGTTCATCAGAGATAGTATAGAATACTAATGGTAAAAAAAATTTGAAATCGGTCCAGTAGTTTCGGAGCCTTTTCAATACAAACAAACAAACAATCAAATCTTCCTTCCTTATAATATTAGTATAGATTTAAAGTTAATGAAAAAAATATTTAAACTCTTTAAGATAAAAGATGGCAAAACTTTTATTGTACATATATTATAGGTACCATATACCAATATGTACCTTGACCTACTTCTTTTACTACTGTAAACATACACATCATTGTTGAGTCACTTTTTATTGTTGATCACGTCAATTACGTGCAACCCTTGAATTTTAAAGAAACGAAATGTTTATTTAAAAACAAACATACAGCACAACAAAAATCCCCTACTTAATAATAATAATTTTAACAAACATATCGAGGTCAAGAGAAAAATTCAACATTTTCATCAAAAAATAAATTAAAAAACACAAGAAACGGGACTAACTTTAAGCAATATCTTCGGTTTTAAGTTCAAACCCAAAGCTTTGAGCATAAGAAACAAAAAAACTAGGCCGAGTAACAGAACTGCAAAGACTAACCATCGGTGTAGAAAACAACAGACACAAAGAAATCCATATACGATAGTCCCTGAAAATCTAACTTTCACTTATCTGGTAAAGTCGGGTAATATATTTGCCATAATATGACAAGGCCAAAGGAAGCAAGAGCCTACAAATAACGTCGATTATTCATTAATTCGACGTTTATATCTTTTTCAAGTATACGTAGTTTTTGACTAAATTTAACTATCATTTGCAATCTGGAAGTTGCAAATAATTTGAGAGGTATCGGATATATAAATTTCGCCTGTGCAACCGCCGTTGAATCTACTGAACTAACGCTATAAAGAGTTCCACAAACAAGATATGATATACGGCGGAAAGATCTTTATAACATTACAGATGAGTTTCTTGGACGAAACAGTAAATGAATCGAGCAAATAATGTTGCTTGAGGGTATTTGGCAATTTAGCTATATACCAAATGGGAAATTGTTTCTGCAATATACTGTTGACTAGCACACGTTCCACCGGTAGCAGTACTAAGTTTATGTTTGTTTAGAAATCTTTATTATGACGGTTTATAAGGGAATTAAAAGTCTGGTCCAGTAGATCGCATTGTAATAAGAAACTGAGGAAAAAAACTACAATTTTAATGTGGTAGAATCGCTCATGGTTCCACCGCCACGACTGTTAAGAGGAGTATTAGTCTGATTAATAAGAATACTCAAGGCAAAAACCTTTCGGTTGAAAATGTCTCCCTTGGCCTGTCATTAAACGATAGCAATGAATCTATTATCAATCTTAGGTAAAACTTATCATATCTAAGGTTGAATACAGATGGTCACTTACCATCCAATGAACTACTTGTTTATTACTTCTGCGGTATAAATCATATCATATTCCTGTAGGTAGCATTATTAATTTTGACCTATGTCGTCAAAATGGTTTACATATCCGACATAAAACATAGACATAAAACAAACAATGTGTTACTTGTGTACGGCTCAACGTTGTTCTGTAATCAAATTGTCACTAGTAAATTATATATATTCTGAGTAAATGTTGTTTTACTTACGAACCTCCAAAGAAAGGACGAGTAGAGACTAAGCAAACACGCACAAGTATCAAGTATTTCTCCAACCTGAAACACTTTACCCATTTACCATTAAAGTGTAGTTTCCACGGGTAAATAATTTATTTCGGTCAAATGCTTCACTGACGAATCTGTTCAAAGAGTCGTTTACAAATACATAGTATATAAATATATAGTACTACCTTTTATTCCGTGCACCGAAACACTTTACTCTCAAAGCGTTTGTAGCAAATAAAAGTGGAACTTGTCACCTATATAAATGTATTCAGCTCTCAGTTTAGTCTCAGCTGAAACGGATTACTAAATATTTTTATTTTAATGCACAAGTATTGAAAAATACAGTATTTATTTGTATGAAATGTATTTTTAGTGAAAGAATTACATATATGTAGTGTAGATTTTTTTCTTTTATTTTAAGTGTTAAAAAATATTTCAACCATCTGTTACACATCTGTTTTTCACTTCAATCATTTCGAGTATTTTATAAAATACAAAAGTAGATAAAAACAGGAAATGTAGTTATTTTTGGATACTTATTAAAAACGCTTTCTACACTCATAGCTCCACATTAAGATTTTCTCCTGTGTCGTGGTTACCATGGACACAAAGACGAATGCACAAACACCCAGACCCAAAATAGAATCTATCCTCATCAACTCATCATTCAGATTTCTGACTGCCGGGAATCGAACCCGGAACCTACTGTGAGTCAGACCGGCGTGGTGGCCGTTTCGCAATGCGAGTCGTCATAAAGATAAACAAATATCTAAATTTAGTAACAAATGACCACTCCAGCACTACTCGAGAACTAATTTGGTCATCCACAATTCAATTACCAAAGTACTCTTTCAGACCGTTTGAAGCAAAGGGAAAGCAGGGGTCACGTACATACGCGTACATGTTTCATTCAACTGGCCTAGACCGAGGTGTGGCTATCAAAACATGTTTTAAATAACTACGTTATTTTTAAATATTTGTAAACTAAACAATACTGGTATAAATAAACGTTTAATTCAACTACTGTACAGCAGCACCCTTAGTACGAGTTATTATTCTTTCCTAAAATTGTTTTTGTTTTTTACCATACATTGCAATGTACACTCGACGTGTTTTTTTCGCTTTCGGACATACCTTGTAATGAATTTGGAAATGATGTCGCAGAACATAAACAATTATTGTTATGGAGAAACAAAATAAACTCGTATTTAGGGTACAGGGCATACTCGTGATCACCAAGCAACGCTTTATCCTAATGTAGGTCATACATTATAATATCTATGTGCCAAATTTCAAATTTCAACGAAATGTAACCAGTAGTTTTTGCGTGATACAGTAATATATTTATTACTCTATCACACTCATCCTCCCAAATTTTCATCCTTATTATCCTTATTACTAAACTAAATTTAATTATGAACCAAAACATTTAGTTCTTTTAATCCGTTTGTCCAGCACGTAACTGAACGTGTTAATTAAAGTGCTATAGACTAAGGCGCGGCTAACGAGATGTGTTGTTGAGTATTGATACTGCAGGCAACGGTTAAAAATCCTTTATTGGGTAAGATATATGAATTCAACTCAAAGTTTCAGATACCATTTTGTAAATAAAAATCATCGCACGCATTTTATTTCGTGACAAAGAAAAGCAGAAACTTTTTGTTTAATATTAAAACACCTTCTGAAATAGTTTGTCCCAGACAGAATGTAAAGCATTCATATAGATCAACGTTTTTAATTCAAAATCTCTAGACTGGAGCATACTGAGCTTGTAAATACTCTGCAGTTAACATTTAAATATAATTAAAAATGTTTAATGGAGGAATTTCTCTTTACAAAATTATATTTAATGTTTAGTAACCTTCCGTCGGTTGATAGAACAGCGTTCATAGAGAGAAGCGAACGAAAATCCAGTTATGTATTTTCGTTAAAATTAAACAGGTAATGCAACAAGTTCTTATTTTATTGTCCTATCTTGTTTTTTGTGACAAATTTAATTAACTTAATTCAATTTTTAAAATCTCAACAAAAAGTAAACTAAAAGCATCATGTGCACAAAAACACTGTAACCTTTCAAAGCGTTTGTAGCTAAAAGAATATAAAGCAGTCGTCACGTTCCCGAACGTGTTTAGTTCAACTGCTCTAGACCGAGGTGCGGCTAACGAGGTGTACTCCTGCTGAGTATTGACACTGCAAGTACTACAAGGTCTTCCGTTTTATTTCTATGTAGCTTTATATTCGTTGTGCGTATTACTTTACTTTTATATAAAAAAGTTTTTTATTGCAGAATTCTAAGCGTGAGCCCGACTTTGCATTTGCACATTTTTTGTATGTCTTTTTAAATGTGTATTTTACAGAACAATCCCATCAAATTTGACACTTCTGTGAATTACTGTATTTTCAACAGACCAAGTATATATAAAAGCATGTCAATCAGATTTACTGCATTACACCCTAGTATTTTTGATATATTATAAATATATCATGTTTTCCTATATTTTTATATCGATTAATATTCCAACTTCACCCCTAAGTGTATGATTAAGTAGGTACATTATTGATTGGTTAACCGAACAAATGAACCTACTACTGGAACATCATGTCGTGCATAAAAACACTACTCTTTAAAAGCTTTGGTAGCCAAGGGAATAAAAAACAGTCGTCACGGACCCAACGTGTTTAGTTCAAATGCTCTATTCTGAGGTGCGGCTAGTGAGGTGTACTCCAGCCTGAGTAATGACACTGTAAGTACATCAAAATCTCCGTTTTTATTTCGATATGATTCTACTTTTTCATGAAACACGAAAATGAAATCTCAATTCACTCAAAATTAAAAAGGTCTTAGCATTCTTACCATGAGCCTGACTTGCTATTGACCGATTTTTAGTTACCGTTTTTTTTTCGTACAAGGCATACGAGGTTCGATACCTGTATGTATTACCGTTAAATTTGTAATAATTTGCCTGTTTTTGATTTTATAATACTTTATTAGTTTGTTTCGATATCCGCTGTAGTACTTTTTACTTATTTTATGAATAGTTAAAAAAAAACTGTTTATATTACGTTTTTAATCATATAAGATGCAACCTGTTAAGTAATACATCCTTACGGACGGATTCTTGGCAAGGCGATGATGAAGAGGCGATGTATACCTAATAATGTTCTTTCCCGAACAAAACTCTTTAAATCACAAGCAATAATAGCTACATAGATGAATTGTTTTCGAAGCCAGTACTCGAACAAATGTCAACTTTAATACAGTTACAATGTTAGTTCCAGATTTTTATTCAATCAGCCGATATTGCGCTCCTGTTATACCGACCGTATTTGATCGTGACGTAGTATCGAAATATTGGACAACGTACATTTTGTAGATTGTGCTCAGATATAGCCTGATTCGATTTCTCTTACACCGTCAGGCAATACGGCATATTGCCGCTTACTACAGTTGATCTAGCTGACTTTTCATTTTACCTATGCAATTTCGTAAATACTTAACAACGATATTTTCTGCTGCCTTTATTTTAGGCAATTTATTTACGAGGTTGATGTATATATTGAACTTTGTAGCTACGTATTTTTTAAATTATAAGTCAGCCGGCTACCAAAACCTTACACTGAACCGCAAAAACTGCTTTACGCTACAACTAGTTAACATTGTATTATAATATACATTTAGAAAGCTCTATCTACTAGTTTTCACTTGATGCCTGAATCGTCGTCATAATAAAAAGTCATCCCTCCCCCTCTATTCGCCTATTTGCAGGTGTTATTTAAATAAATACACAGCCTATGTCACTCTGCAAATTGAGACGATTCTAATGATATAAATCACAGCCATTTGCGCTGTAACGCGTGCCAAGGGATTTGACATACATACAAAGAAACATACATAGTAAACATATGCATATAAACGTTTGAATAACATTACCCTCCTTCTGACGCAGTCGGGTAAAAAACCTCCCCGGTCGAACTACCCTTGTTCTACCATCTAGTTATTAAAAACGACCTGTTTATTACTTCTCCTGCAATAAAATTTCAAATAAAGTACATACTAAAATGTAACTTGAAGTTGAAATATTTAAATATTAAACTTAAATAAAATTTTGTACGTCAAAGTAGAACGTCATACATAATTGAAACTTGCATCCTAGAAATTAAACGTACGCTATGTTTTTAGGAAAATGTTTGGGACAAGAAATAAATACGAGACGAAAACTCATTTGGCGTGTGAGTTATTCAATCCTTTTTGTAACCCAAAGGAAATGAAATGAGTAAAGCGAGCGAGAATATTCCTGAGTACATGCATTTAGTCCCTCTCCAAATGAGCTGTGCGAGAGCTTTCAAGCCCATTTGCGGAACTCACAAATCCTAGACGAATAACGTTGCTCTCATCGCATCCGTTTTGCTGAGCTGGCTTTATTTTATTTTATTAAGGACTTGCCCTACCGAATGAGTGGTGAGATTAGCGACTGAATTATTATTCAAAGATGATAGCATAAGTTGTAATGATCGTAAAAAAATCGATCAATTTGGATACGATGCAATACGTAAAGATTAAGGTTATTTTATTATACCGTCCTTAACTTACTTTTCTCAGGGGCGCGAGGTGAGCCATCTTTCAAAGTTCGCGAAGCATGAGCGACTCCTTTGGGATTAAATGTTCACTGGTGATTGCCATGTCTTTTATCAATGGATTTGCCTTCGCTAAATTTAAGTTAAAAAGTACAATCAGCAACAAGCGTGGTTTTGTAATTTATGCTTCCATGATTTATATTTTACACTCTAGTTGCAGTTAATGCATTAAGATACCAATCTTACTAATATAATAAATGCGAAAATATTGCGTGTTTGTATGTGAATTTGTTACTCTCGCACGCAAAAAGTACTGATTGGATTTGGATGAAATTACACATCACATTTAGTTTATAGCCTAGATTAATACATGGGATGGTTTTTGCCATAGTATATGACCCAAGCGGGTTGATTCGCAGGAAAAACCTAATCTTATATATTTAGATGTTGCCGTATTAAAACTGCCTAACGCTATTATTTCTTGATGTGTATATTGTAAATAAATTATGATTTAATGTCTAAAAGTTTTATATATGTTTATGGAACCATTTGTTATACATATGCATATAAACGTTTGTTACATATAAGTTGTAGACACAATTAGTTTTAAAAGAGAATTCTCCTATTTTATTATTTTAGATACTTTCTTCGTACGTAATAAATGAATTTAATAAATACAAGTTTGTATGAAAAGACCATAAGCTTTGTTGACATTTTAAAGTGGATCAGTGGTTTCCAAATTTCTACAACATTTTAATCCTTTGCACACACGTTTCAGAACTTTGACATTCGATCTTCAAACCAGAAAGTACGGTTGACGTTACACCGCACACCATATTTTTTCATTCGGATAAAAAAACCAAACGTACCTTGTCATAGATATGTATGAGAGGAATGCGTTCAGGTTTTTATAAATAGAATCAGATAACCTAATGAGAACCGTACGTGTGCGCCTAGACTAAATGACATACGTACATACTTCTGATATGTTTTGTTGTTTTCAAGTGCGTTTTAATCTGAATTCGATTATATTACCGAGATAATTACCGAGTTATTTGTAACTATTAAATCGATTTATAGTTAATAGATATTTGAATGCAAGCTATCATAATGGCTTATGCACATAAATTAGTGCTTATTGCAGCTTGAATTCGATTAATACTCGTGTGGTGTGGATCCAACCGTACGGATCCGATTCTAATTTTGCCTGTACGAACATATCCTGATTACGTTTCTAGTTACTAGTATAGACTTAATATAATACAGTAGACAGGATACCGTAATAGGATATCAAGGTTATCTATTGGTCTATAAAGTCGAATAGTGTTTCTTTAGTTACGGTCATATTTCAGGGCAAATATCTTAAATATAATATGTATAAAACTACCCATATCAAATTGAATGTTTACGTATGCAACGAAATGTTTCCAAGGGAAACCCTTATCATACATACGAGTACATCTTGCGTACACATTGTCTTGTATTTTATATATTTGTTTCTTTTTTTACGATATGGAAGTAGTAAAATAGCAATCAGTCCATCTGAGGGTAACAGGCCATTGCGGCCAATGGGCATCTGTATTCGAGACAAGTCTAGTGTCTTATCCAAAGGTTTAGACTTATCCCTGAGAACTAAGTTGGGACGCCTCAAATAAGTATCCCTTATCACACTCTCCAAAACATATCACAATCACGCTTAGCTATAATGTTAAGCAGAAACAGATGTAGATGCCTTCGGCGTGAAACAACAGTCTTCTACTACCTTTATTCATGTTTTTATTTCTCTTTGTTTCAGATGAAACATCGCGTCGAACAACAGAATTGTGTACCTGTAAACTAAAACAACTAAGTTATTCTAAGTCTCGCTAACTTAGTCCCTAGGTGCTTACTTTAGAACACCAAATTAAAAATTAACGTGCCTGTAGTAACAAAGTAGGAATAATTAAATTAGAAGAGGAACGTAAGTGTTTTCTCAATGCTTTAGTGTCCGAAAAGATGATATGAAACGTTTATTTTGCGTAAGTATTTCAAGTCGTTAAGTAAATAATATAAAAGCGAATTGTCTAATCACCAGTAAAATTAAATCGTTAAGTACTTAAATATTTACTCGTAACTGAAATCGTAGAAACTTGAAGAAAAAGAATAGATTTCGCGATTAAATTAGAAAAAGAAACATTAAAAGTGACTGCGAAATGGACATATTATAGACATAAAAATACTTAAGTGTCGTTGAAGTAACATACCCTGACCATAATGAAATGCCTTAATATCTAACTGTGAACTTAAAAACATCTGTGGCGAGTGTTCCAAAGTGCTAAAAGTGTATAGTGTAGTTTGTAGTGAAAGTGCATAACTGCCACAATGCTGCCCGTGCCACAGGATCGCATGTCGGGGCGGCGAAGCAGCTCGATTGTGAGCCGCACGCTCCTCGGTCGTCGGGCGTCGGTCTACGTGACCAGTAACCATCAAGACCCTACCAAGGTAAACAAGTATTAGCATATAAGTAATAGCAAATGTTTAAATGCCCGAAACCTTTACCGAGCAGTAAATAATAGTTGAAACTCGGCCTCTCAATCGAGGGTACTAGGTTCCGACCAGACACGCACCACTGATTTTTCCAAAACTATGTGCATATTAGAAATTACTTACCACTGCTTTACGGTGAAAAAAAACATGGTGAGACAAAGAAAAATAAGTTTGTAGTCTACCAATACGCACTTGACCAGCGCGGTGGACTAAGACGTAGAACTTTCTCATTTTGAGAGAATACCCGAGCCAGCAATTAGACAACAATAGGTTGACGACAAATGTGAAAAAGCCTTCAAGGTGTAAAATATCTATTACGGGTGCAAGATGCGGGTGTCTGCTTCAGACGTCCAAAGCGGGCCGAGATCCCCTGCGGGCGTTCGTGGTGTTACACCTCATGTAGCGCTAAGAAATACAATTTTAGTCTGAATCGCATGCAATTGTTTCGGATTTTATTATTAATTTTTATTTAATTTACAAAAAAATGCCGGCAATAAAATTACACGCTTTTTACACTCATAGCCCCACACTAGGATTTTCTCCAGTGTCACGGGTGCCATGGACACATAAAGACGAATACATAAACACCCAGAACTAGAACAGAAATCTAAATTCATCATTCAGATGTCTGTCTGGCCGGGGACCCGGAGCCCACTGCGCGTCAGACCGGTGACCGCACCGCCACGCGGGTCGTCAATTTGACTAATATACAAGACAAAGTTGACTAATATAACATCTGTTCTGGCGTCAAGTAGCGTTTTGATACAGAAACGCGAGCGTCCACCCTCGCAAGTTTAGAAGCGCAGAGTAGCGTACAATATGGCGTAGAATTCTTTTAAGTGGCATGTTTCGATATACTGCACAAAAACTACAAAATTAATACAACAATTATATTTACTTTTACTGCTACCTCATATTATAATTTACTTCATACAAATTAACTTACATTTTAAATAAATTGAAATGTTTTTATTTTTCCCTAATTATTACTACAAAATAAACTGTAGCAAACTAAATGAAAACTTACAATATTTTTTATTGGACAAGTGAAATATAGACGTTTAATACGTCTTAAACTTTATAGTAGCGCCAAGTCCATTAAACTAAGACAATGGCAGGGTACATGTGTACGCGGGATCAGATTATAACGCGTAGTTAAATTAACAGCGCTTTACTTTAACACTGTTTTAAGCGGCAAAACTTTGTTCCCACAAAGTTAAGTTTCCTGTTAAGACACCATTATTACACCTATTTTAGCCATATCAGCTTTTATAAGGCTGCTTTGGTTGGGTTGTTCTATTCATAAGTGTGATAAAGGCAGTATTATTTACACACATATACTTACGTATTAAATTTTCCAACAGTATATTTATGTATAACATCATATCATTGGTAGAATATATTTAAACCTTTATATTTTCTTATTTTTAGTGGTCCCTGGACATAATACACTTTCATTTGATACCCATATTGTGAGGGTTGTACAAAAATATGTAATTGCTGCTATTTTATGATAGCGGCCATCTTGGATTTGATTTTTGCCATGGTGTATTGTATTCTACAAGTTGAGCCCCTACACTTGGTCATATATTGCGTGTATTGTACGAAAATATGTTATTTTAATTGTTTTTATGGCGACATTCTTGGATTTATTGTATTCTACAAATGAAGTCCTTTCATTTAATATCCGTATAGGGTAGGGTTTATGGCGGCCATTTTGGATTAACAACAATATTGTTAATTTACAATTATATTGCCATCAGAACATGGTATATTCCAAATATGGAGTGTGTTAAATTCAGCTTGCTAGATTCAACTTATCCAGAACAGTATATATTACATACAAACGTTGCAAGATAAATAAAATCCTTTTAAATGTATGTAAGATCTATAAACGCATTGTTCAATTCATTCGCCATTAACATATTGTGCAAACAGCTCTTGTTATCTTGTTCAAAGGCTTTACGGTCCCTTAGGAGATAATAGCGCCCGAACAGTTTGAGATTACTATCATTATTTGTGTAGCGTCCGTTTGTATAATCGACAGATTAAAATTATTACGAGACCCTCAGGAACTCGATCAGTAACAGCTGTAGACTATTTGCGTAATAAATCGATTACCGCAGATGAGAATTGATGATGAGATTTAGGAGTATTTTGTTATGTGATTATTCGTTTTATGAGATTAGAAAGTTGTAGACATAGCTCTACAATAATTGTCGATATATCTTCCCAAGATAATGAGTGGGTACATTTTAGGAAAGATACACGCAAAATCCATATCAAAAAATATACTCTTGAACTGGACCGTGCTTTTACACAACTCCCTTTTCACGAAAAGATGTTACACACTCGACTTTACTAAAGATAGCTGTTATAACTAACGTATAGTGCTCAAATTAAACACAATTATCAAAATACTCGTAATGTATGGTGCCGATATTATATCACTTTTGTTGTGTAAAATCTGTGAAAATATTTAACGAAATATTAGGTCCAATTGAAGAAAAAAATACATAAACATCTAAACGCCGAACCAGTCTTTAACTAGTAAACCACGCAAAGAACAGAATCTATTTCATGCCCTGGCAAAACGTATAAATGATTTAAATGTTCCTGTAACTGAATACAATGTTTGATTGTAATATTTTATTAGCTCATACAATTCTACATTTCTACAAAGGCCTCGCATTGTAAATAGGCAGTCGGCAAACTGGTCCATTCGTCAAGTCAATTAATACAAGGTATTTGCTGTTATACGAGTACCTTACAAACCTACAACCTCGTTTTCCCGTTTCTAATGGATAAGGATTATTGACGGGTCACGTGATAAATTGGAGACCTCGACAACAGATGATAAAACGAAAATTCAATTAAATGTACGCCAGTCTGTGTTCCAGGGACTGAACGCAAAAAATACTTCATAAAAATATTCTGTGTGTAGTAAATTTTGTACTTAATCATATGTACGGCATATATACGCCATTAGTAAATTTTGTACTTAGGCTCATATGGACAGCATTTACCTCTAACTGCACCCAGTAAGGGCAAGTTGTCAAGATTTTTATTATTTTCCTGACAATCTCTATCTTTATATTTTTGAAATAAAAACTTCTTTAGGCGCGTTGATTGCTTTTTGGCTAAACAAAAATCATGGAATTCGTGTCATACATACATGTGTATACTTTGTATATATGTACATAAATATACCTCTGTGCATTATTTTTGTTTATAATTAGATGTGTAAAAAAATACAAAAAGTATTTTTTTAACTTTTACTTCTGTTAAGGATTGTCCCTTATGATTTTTTTTTATTTCTCACCTAAAGCTGGTCTACATGTGGAACATGTCAATTGTCCTTCTTTTAACAACTTTCAAATATTTTAACATTGTTTATCATCGTCATCAACCCTTTATTGTGCCACTGCTGGCACGGGTCTTCTCTCAGATTGAGAGAGTTTCAGGCCATAGTCCAC
>DWLI01002340.1:0-13396 GCA_018249915.1 Cecropterus dorantes dorantes
TTCAGAAGGCACAGGACCGGTTGGAGTGGCGCCGTTTAGGGGAGGCCTATGTCCAGCAGTGGACCTCGAAAGGCTGAAATGTTTTTTTTTTAAGAATCATTCCACCAGACATCACGTTATTGGTAATGTATTTGTCATATTTACAGTAAACGTGTGAAAGTAGAATCGGCTGAGTTATTTATAATTATAATTGTTCTAAAATTATTATTCTATTGTTACTGCAGCTAAGGAAACATGGCAAGCATGTAAGTTGTTATTGACATAGCATTTTTCATGTACTTATTGTTATTAACATCGGGTACCCAGTCATGATATTAAACATTTTTTTAATGTTTCAAAATAGATGACACAAGATGGGAAACTATTACGAGAACAAGCAATGGAATGTTAGAAGAATTTACAATATCCTATCAGAGCCTGCTGCCATCAACTGCATACTCATTTAGAGTGATTGCTTATAACATGTACGGGATCAGCAACCCAGCGTACAGCGACAAGGTGATCGTGACACCCTCGAAGTTGTACTTGGAGTATGGCTACTTGCAGTATCGGCCATTCTACCGTCGCACGTGGTTCATGGTAGCGCTCGCAGCGGCCTCTATCATCATCATCATTATGGTCATTGCGATCCTATGCGTGAAGAGCAAGAGCTACAAGTACAAAAGTAAGTATATAAAACTAAATTAAACAAAGCATCCATTGCCTATTATTTTGCACCAAAGCGTACATGCGCTTAATTTCCCCCATGTTTATTTTTGCCCAAGACATTTATCGGTATATGTGTGTAGTTATCGCTAATATAATTTAGTGGCGCGGAAGGATGTTGATCTATATTAAGAAGATTTGTCAACAGAAGAGGCCCAGAAGAGCCTGGAGGAGTCGTTGGCAGGCGAGACGGATGAACGCGGCTCGCTGGCGCTGGAGCTGTACCGCTCGCGACAGAACTCTGCGAGTAGTGCAGCGGCTCCGCGACGCAAGGCCGCGCCCGCGCTGGCCAAGTGTCCCCCGCGCCCTTCGCCCGCCTCCGTTGCCTACCACAGCGACGAGGAAAGCCTGCGCGCGTACGACGAAAACCCGGACGACTCTTCGCTCACCGAAAAACCTTCAGAGATGAGCTCGTCCGACTCCCAGGTGATAACCATTAAGATTAGCGTCGTCTGAGTCCGATCCGCAACTAAATCTCGAATTTTCTTTTTCCTCACTCGGCCGGACCCGCGACGGTAAATATGCCCAAAGTTCCGCTATAGCAAGTTTATGTTCTCGATCACGCTTTCGAAACCATTTAGCACTATCGTGTAGGTGCGCATTTTATGTTTAGTTAATCAGTTTTGTAAACATTTGCTCTCTTTTAGTGTAATATCTTCCTGTTAGAATGTGCGGTGTGCTGTCTTGAGTGAGCCAGTTTGGTTCCCTATACTACAATAATAACTATGAATAGTTTATTGATGCTTACTTCTGTACTAGTCCCTGTTGTCTAAAATGTACGTTACCAAGTATTAAATCGGTGACTTTTTCTGCTAATTTATCGCATTGTAAATATTTTGAATTAAAAATAGTTTAGTCAATCGTTTGTAGAAGATTCACCATAAATTGCGAATCACACCAAAAGCCCCTCATTTTTGGTTGTTTCAGCATGTATCGTATTTTTAATTGTTAAACATTGAAATATAAACTATTACATTATCTTCAGAATTCGGAGAGCGAAAACGAGAGCGTAAGATCCGAACCACATTCGTTCGTCAATCATTACGCAAACGTGAACGACACGTTGCGACAGTCGTGGAAGCGACAGCGACCGGTGCGCAACTACTCGAGCTACACGGATTCGGAGCCCGAGGGCAGCGCTGTAGTGAGCCTCAACGGTGGCCAGATCGTCATGAACAATATGGCTCGCTCGAGGGCGCCATTGCCCGGTTTTTCATCGTTCGTATGACACGAGCCTACCGACACGGCGCCAGCGCAAGCCGTGCACATGTAACACTGCCCTTATTTCCACCTATTTCTATGGACTTTAAAAGGTTGTCTTTTGTAAGTGAAATCATATCAGTGATAAAGACTTTATTTCAATTCTAAATTGACTTATAGATAATATTAGGATATTTATTATTGTAGTAGCATTTCTATTGTATATAATATGATTAAGATAGTATTATTAGATAATATTTGATGACTTCACGGATCCATACCTGAGACATTCTAAAATAGTTTGAATTTAAATATACGTGGATGACGATTTTAAGAAATTTTGGATCTCATAAACTGGACTTATTAAACAATGTAAATTAGTTATAACTTTTAATATGTTTTTATAAAAAAAAATAGTTATGGATGATATCACCATATACTAAGAATTACAAAATATTATAGAATAATGGTAGAGAAGTTGCATTCACACACTTAGCATTCTTATTGATTATAAAAATTTGAAATTAAAATGTAGTCTATTAGTATATTATATAACATTATTAGTCGATAAATAAAGTGACCTTAGAACAAAACTATATTTAAATCAGTAGTTATTCAAATTTTTAATCATCGTACAATTTATAAAATGTATGTGTAGTTTAATAAAAAATATATAAACAACGCTAGAATTTTGAGGTTTGTACTGGAATAGGATAGAATGGATTTGTTTGTATGAACAGAAATCATAGTAGCTCCTTTCAGTATTGTTTTTTCGGACAAACAGTTCGAGATGCTATTTTATGAAATACATAAATATTATGTCAGTATCATGTTATGCAAATCAGTGCTTGTTTTAGATGAATTTTCTATGTTTAATAGTTATGCTGTAATTACACTATCTCGTGAGGAAATCAGTATTAATAACTATCTATAGATTGTTGTAATAATATGCATTTATTACTATAGTACGTATATTTGTTCAACTTGTAAAATATTTCCTATAAATCGTGTTCAAATTCTTGATTAATCGTTTAGTGATAAACATTTACTGTAATTTTTGTGCAGCTAAATATTGATGGATTAATATAAAAGTACTAATCACGTTTCCAAGTTAGTTTTAAGTGGTTGAAAATTGGCAGCACCAAATAATTCCAGACTTGGCACCTACTTAAATAGTTTTAAAGAAGTTTTGTATATAAAAGCCATAAATATTTTGTATGTTATATTGATTTATACTTTATTTAAGCCATGTAATATAAACATAAGTGATTCATTGTCTGTGTGAACAGAAATAACTTGTAGTTTTTTTTTTTAATATGTTTTACATATTTTTTTACTTATAAGGCAACTTGACTGATAGATTTAGATTTAGAACGTTCTTTAATTGGTGTATTTGTACAAATAATGGTATATTGCACCACCTACAAGGTATTTGTGTCCATTTTAATTTTACCACTCAAACAAAACTGCATGTATCATGTCCATTCTTAAATTTGGCACAATTAAAAAATAAATAAACTGTGATGTTTAATAACTTTCAAAATAGTTCTTTATATCATATCAATGACTAGATATTCACTAATTTTAAAATTATCAAAGTTTGTCCAAGTATGTTCGAAGCAATACTTAATAATAAATATTATAATGCACTTTTCCTAATTAATATTAGAGTATTATAGATATTTACGATTCTTAAGAATATTTAAATATGATTAAACATTTTATTACATACTATCAAATAGTGACATGAAAAGATAGCCTTACCCCAGTTCTATAATAAAAATGTGCTTATGCTTGATTTCATTTTTAATTTATATTTAACGCAATTAAATGAGTACTTATTATAATAACATTTTAAAAATTCTGGATCAAGTTACATAATTATATTGTTATGTAAAAATATACTTGTGCCATTCCATTTGAAATACGTAATGTTGTTTTGCTTGTTTGTCATAATATTTTGTTTTTACAGAGACATGAGAATAATAAAATTCAGATCAATGAATTATTTTGTTTCATTTTTTTTCAAAATGGATTGAAATTAGGACAACCCTTACTTTTTAACAACATTTGTAGGGAATGAAAGCCATATCATACAACACTCCAAAAGTTTAATATTACTTAAGTAATTGTCTTTTCGCAGTTATCAAACCATGTTTTGGGAATATATTTGGTACTGTTTTGCCATTGCTTTACAATATTGTATACTGCTAGGTCAACAATTGAAAATTTATTTCCATAAATCCAATTTTTATGTTGTGAAAACAGTTTCTTGATCAGGGCTTCCTTATTTTTCTCTGGAGCCCTTTCCAATAAGCAACATAGGTCTAGTAATGAATCCACTTGGAAATCATTGAAGTCATAAGGTGCGATGTTCGGATAGGCGAGAGCTAAATACCTCATTACATTTACAATACCAACAATTGGGATTTCCAAAGATGATAACTTCAATTCTGAATCGGCCGCAACTGAAACAAATAATAAAATCAATACAATACATTTATTTCGAATATATCCATCAAATAGGAACAAGTCCTCCTATATATGCTTAGATATGTAGTAATTCTTTTTTATAGATAAGATTAAAGTAGTAAATGAACATATTACTCAACCAAGCTAACTAGACGAACGAAAGGAATGCGGTTTCCTTTTTCCGGTCCCGCCCCGCTATCGTCCTAGTACCGTTCGCATCTAAACTTCTTAATCTATTTTGAGTTTGGATAATAAAATTAATAAGCAAATATTAATTTGGTCTACTCATTAGATCTTGTTATAATGATAACAAAAATAAGTAAAATGAGCGTTGTTTAAGTATAAATATTTGTATAAATTATTAATGCAGAAATTTATTAAAATTCACCATTCATTGAAATCAACATCTCAATCAACAATAAATCATTATTGCTATTTTTTTTGTCATCAGTACTCGGGAGCTTGCAAGTGACGTCACATTTGACATTCATCTAGTTAGCTTGGTTGACTTGTACAGTTCACATGATTCAAACTGGTAACTTCCATCCATTGATATCCCTTAAATAGTCTATAAATTCTTGTATGTTTCACTAATCCTCTAAGCATAGCCACTTCTTAGGACTAAACTGACCTCATATTTGCATGTAGACATAAACAGCTTTCTGACATACCACAAATACGGGCTTACACTAGAAATTAGCAGTGGTACCTTCCCAGTTGAAAATCTACCAAGTTGAAGTTCTACCACCTTTCAAAGATATCATTTAACTTTATTAAATACTGATACTATGTTGAAATTTCATTAAAATATTGATGTTGATCATTTACAAAAGTTAAATGTGTATTTTAAGTGTTTTTAGTACAGCATTGGTGGTCCTCAGAATCCTGGGGTTCCATACAAGGATCACAGGGGTTCTGCACTCTCAAAGATTCAAATAAAACTTTCGTGCAAGGCTCATATATGCTATGCTAATAACATCTTCCCATTTAATATTTTTTTATATTTTAATGATTGTTTTTATTTATGATTAATTCTTTCCTTGAGTCCCACCATGAAATAAATCAGAAAAGTATCATTTAGAGTTATATAGCCACATGAAATTGGGAACCCCTGTACGTCTAAACTTTGAGCAATGCTAGTAAAGTTCACTTACCACATTTAAATATCAGCCTGATATTTATTTTGGAGTTTGTTGGTGGATATAAGGCTGCAAACCTTTTGAAGAATGCATATATTTTTTGTTTCTTTTCAACAGGCACAGATGAATGAATGTGCCATGAGATATTAATATCCTTAGCATGTTTCATGTAAATATTTAGGAACCAAGGTATGTTGTCGGGACTAAGCACTACAACAATCTCCTCCATGGTAACCTGAAATTTATGTCATTCTATATTCAGAGAAAAGTAGTAAATTTTCAAAGTGCAACAAATGCAGTAGATATTATTCTTCAATGGGAAATTTTAGGTAATGTAGATATTAATAGAAATTAATGGTATAAACTATTTTCAAATGATCCCTGACCAACATTTTTACATATTTACATGATGGTGTAAAACTTTCTTTTATGTACATTAATATTAACCCCAAGGGCCACGAAATATTTTCTTTTGCAGATTTTTTTTATATTGGTCTTAGTCTTAAGTGGTTTTTAATCTTAAAGTAAAGTATAGCTTGTGGTCCTCAAGTAACAGCGCCACTGGTGGTTCGAAGGGATGTGGGACTAGGAGGCCGGAGCCCCATAAATCTAAATGCAACCGCTTCATCTTTAATAGTCCAGCCACTCTCGAATGAAAAAACCAGCCAGTGCACAATGCTGGTGCTTATTGAAGTGAAAAATAATAACATGTATATTCATATTTTATACATTTAAAAAGTAATTAACCAACTCACATTAGAAGTCATGTTTGCCCCCATAGACTCTACAATTTTTGGAGCGGAATTATGGTTGGTGTTGAAATTGCAAAAAGAGCTAATTGTTTTAATTCTGTCATAAAGAATGTCTAACTTTTTAAGCAGGAGATCCTGCCTTTCCTCAAGTTCCGTCATTTGTGTAATGGGTGTTTGCTGGAATATAAATAATCCAAATAATTAGTGATATAATCGGGTACATACAAATTTGAGACAATATATTTTGTTTTCTACTATTATAACTGTAGATAAAAATAAATGCTACTTATTAAAAAATCTAAATATAACATAAATACATTCTAAAAATTTGTTAATGATAATGACTATGACAACTTTCATAAATGAAGAGTTATTTTTGTTAGTAGTGAAGTCTTATTGTTGTGAGATATTAGAGATAATTAGAGTAATAATTCTGAAAGAAACCTTAAGAAACGTGATAACCTGGTCACTGATTTTGATTTCCATTTCATCCACAATTTGGGGATCAATTATTTTTTTAATACTATACATGCATTTAGGTATTGTAACTTCACTGTCGAACGAAACGATATTCTTCATACGGTACATTTTGTCTTATATTCTAATCTTCGTATATAAACTAAAATAAATAATTTTAACCGGCGTACTGTACGACCTGCACTTCTACGTGTACAATTTCGAACTATCAATTTTTTTATACACTTCACTTGCTTTTCCTTACCTCAAAAGCTTAGTAATTGAGTCAGCCAAAAAAGCACACTTCGATCTTCTATTCAATAAGAATAAAGATATCCAATGAACAACAAAAACGACTACAGATTTTTGTCTCTTTCTAATATACAAGGATAGAGAAAGAGCAATAAACGACAATCGCTACAATCATCAAGTGGAATACATTTTTATTTACAATATTGTATAAAAATTCAATAGTATTTAAATAATAATGCACAATATTATATTAAATTCTACAATATCACTAGCTTTTGATATAAATAAAATAAATGTAAAAAAATATTATCCATATAAACTTGAAAGCAATCAATAATATTGTCAATATTCAAAGACAATATTTTTAAGCCACAGATATACTATGTTTTTACCGCTGCCACTTTCCGCTAAATTAAGCTTTCAACACCACGTAATTTTCTGTTCGTGTGTCTCAAACTATGAATATAACAGAGATGATAATAATTAAAATTTCATTATATTATTACTGAATTTTCCTTATCAGTTAAATATTTTTGAGCGGCCGGGATTTTTATTAGATTGTTATATTATTCAAATAAAAAACAATAAAGGCACTTAATTCTGAACAAAATTGAATGGCCAAGTTTAAGAAGTTCCTAAGTCCATTTTCAAAAAGTTAAACAATGAAGGGTAGAACCATGAGTATATATGAGTATTGGTAAATATAATATATATTTACCAATACTCATTAACTACTCAATTCTCAACTACTCAATTAGTTGACATTACAATTTGAACGTTACAATCACACAAATTAAATTAATAATATTAGAGGAAACTGGTAAATGTAGTTTGGACTAAGGTTAATAGCTGTTGCACTTAGGCACTTTTAAATAGGACTTAGGGATTTTATACTGGACTAAGGGTTTAATGCAAAACATTTTAGACTTGGATGCATTATCAAAATTAATAATAAAAAATATATAAATCCATAAAAAAATTACTTATGTAAATTAAATTCCGACTTCTTTCCATTTTACAAACTATGGCAAATATATTAAACATAAGCTAAAATATTATTTGAACACTATTTTAAAAAAAAACTACATTTACTACCTATTCCTCTTCATCTTCCTCATCTTAAGCCGCATGTTCACCACCTTCAGTATTATTAATAATATTGCAATAATGTTCTCTAGAATTTAAAGGAACATATTCCAAGAGCTTTCCTATGCCCCTGGCTTTAGCTTCTTTTAATTTTTCATCGAGCACTCCTATTTGGATTAACAAGTTGTAGGACTTCTTGTGATATTTCAGACGTTTTTTCCTCTACTATTTTTCTAAACGGCCAGTTTCAGGGTTAATAAGAAAATTTGCATTACCAACAAAGATATGGACTTAGGATATGTAAAAAAAACACTCAAGGACGGTTTACAAATGATTTAAATATACAAAACTTTGTACAATGACTAGCTATACCAACAGTGTTGATAGAACGTAAAATCCCTAAATTGGATTTTGGGACATCTTGAATTTGGCCATTCAATTGCTCTTGACAGCATTTGATTTCAATGAATATGTAAGGAGTTATCATAGTTAAAAAAAAACTATGCAAAAAAAATAGTCTCTTTGACCACGCGAGCAGTTATGTTAGTCTCTCTAACGCATGGTACGCTCTCGCGTACCATGCGCTCAGCTACATTGTTTTCATATGATTTTTTTAATGGGTTTAGTTTTCCTTATTGTGTGTGTTTTTTATGTGAAGCATCTACGGCGCACGTAAACCAGATTGTTCGCCGCGCCGTATTTATTATAACGCCATCTGTTATACATTTCCGAACTATTAAGTACCGAACAAAACTAAGCAGGCTGCAGTGTTACTTCGACTTAACGTGAGGTACTGTTGGTAGATGGCGTTATTTTTATTATGCTATATGCTGTAATTAGTTCCTATCGCAATCTTGTCTTTCATGCATATAACTTGTACGAACACGATGTTTCACATCTGCCAGACGTCCCGTGACGGCTATTATTTTCCCATAGTTGAAGAAAGTTCCTTATAAGTATATAATTTTATAAGTCGTATTTGTCAATTTTAATTAATTGGAATTTTTGCTACCGTTTTTCCTCATAATATAATATGGGTATGTATACGTAATTTAATTGCATAATATATTTATATTTGAAATGGGCACAGCTAGCAGTAATTATAAAATAGTAAAAATATATTGAATATTATTATCGTAACGTTACGTTTGAATTTAATACTCTTCGATACTTATTTTCTCTGACGACACGTCTAAAGATATCTACAAATAGTAATGGAATTCATAAAGAAAAACTTATTCTGCGGTTTAGCAAATTAATAACACGTTCCTTTATTTTTACTACTAAAAATACAACTATTATATTATTAACGTACAAACATTCACATGACAGGTACATGACATTCTTGATCGGCGTCGGCCGGTAGAGGAAGTTTATAATAGCATTTGTTTAAAGCTATGTCAGATTCATTGCTATTTTATTGTTTACTATTTATTAATTTGAATAAGAAAATAAAAATTATGTTATGTTGTTTTCCTTCGTCAAATTTCGTTTCAATCGCTGTTTTTAATTTTCACATTTACGCAATTTACGTCAATTACTTTGAAAACCAAATAAATTTGATTAACAATTACTTGGTTGATTCCTATGTTTAATAATTTAATCTCTGCATTTTTTTTCAATTTTATATAAATATTTACCTGGTAACATTATTATCTTATAATAACATTTAAATTTGTTTGCAAATTAATTTGATAAAAAATACGATATGCAGTATTTGACGGTTTATTGTATTATTATATGTTAAAATAATTTTATTGTTGTTGTTTCCGTACATACATTAATATTTTATACATATAAGCACATAATCAATTGTTAACGATGAAAGTAACTTTTATGATCATAGAATGATCTATCTAAAGTTTTAGCGACTGGATAATTCCTATCTAGTAATAATAACTTATTATGAAAAGCTCAGAGATCATTTAGTAAGTCAAAGGAAAAAAAGTTCTTAACATAAACATGAAAAGTTACCAGATTTAAAATATTATCCGGTACCAACTACATTTTGTAAGATTACAATGCATAGGTTTCGGCAATTCAATACATAAGCGATTCAGTGAACTTCATTATAATAATTAATAAACAATAATTCGTAACAGATATTGTGTAATATTTGGTTTTACAATAAAAATATGAAAAAAGAATCTGAGTTGACATCTTTTGTAAAGGAAGAAAATGGCCGCCGTATAGCTTGTAGCTTGCTATGCTATCCGTCTTCGACGTGATGTAGTGTTCTGTGTGACAATTAAAGTTACATTAAAAGACGTTGAGATAATGTATGCTTTTTTTCAACGTTGTTTATTACTTTTATGTAACGGAGGATACGGGGCTTTGCTCTAAACGTGAAGCTTAATTTGGATAAAATTCAATAACCCACAAGGTACAAAAACGACATGGCCGCCTGACAATCGACCAATGAGAAGCCAGCATCAAGCGTTTCAGAATTGCATGTACCTATTCACATTTCGCGTCATTGCGTTTTTGGTGCCTTCTTTCATGAATAAAAATTTGGTACTTGTCTGTTATCAGTGAACTGACAAACAATTTTGTTTTGTTAAAAAATACAGTGTGAATTGTGTTTAAAACTGTGACATCTGAGTTTCGTGAGAGCTCACGAGCTACTGTGATCATGAATTGAATACTTTAGATTTAGGATGAATCTAAATACGTTTACCTATGTACAACGTTTTGTTTTTGTAAACAAGAATGTGTTTTCAATACACGTGCCGAATTGTATATAATTGACATTAGCTTGAAATGATGTCTGGAAGGGGGACGAAAAAACGCGGGAGGCCCCCTAAATCAGGAAGTATTGAGAAAACACGAAAATTTCAATATCATTTATTGAAAAAACCAAAATATTTACAACCACAAAATATTGGATCCAGTTCTCTTACTAGTACGCCGTCCGCTTCTAGAGCGTCTTCTCCTCAAGGAAGTGACATAAGCAGACGGAGCACACGCAAACAACGAGGTGGAAAGTCGCATAAAAGTAAGAAGGGTGGTTTATCGAATTCATTTTCGAGGAGAGGATACAATCCGCACGCCGCCGACTACCACGAGTCGGAATATCACTATGGATCAGATTTTGGCGATGAGTACAGTGATAGATCTGAGGTGGAGGAAGACCGCGGCAGCGAGAGTTCGGAAGTTAGTGTGGGCGATGCTGGCAGTGATACTGACTTTTCAGTGAGCAGTTATGGTTCCACAGGTGGAGCTCTTAGGAAAACTACTAGCACAATTCGCCCTCCGAGCCCAGACCCCCTCTGGTTGCAGCAGGAGCGACAAGTTCCTCAACTGGAACTCCCACCTTCTTCAGATGATTTACTCGTGCCTCATAATTTAGTTTTACAAGTGGTTGGTGTGTATGAGGTGTTGCGTCACTTTAGACATTTGGTGAGATTGTCTCCATTTCGCTTAGAAGATCTGTGTGCAGCTGTAACTTGTGAGGAACAAAGTAACTTACTCATAGAGGTGCACATAATGTTGCTCAAAGCATTGTTAAGGGAGGAAGACGCCCAACAGACTCATTTTGGTCCCCTGGACCATAAGGACAGTGTTAATATCACTCTTTTTTTACTCGATGTCATGACATGGCCTGAAGTTCTTAGAGTTTACGTTGAGAGTGATAAATCCTTTGATCAGAACATCACAAAAATTTTAAATTCTTGTGAATATCCATTTACATCAAGTGAAAACCGCTTAGCGGTATTGCAGTTCTTGTGCAATCAGTTTTTGATAACTAATCCAGTACGAGATGATCTTATAAGTGAAGGTAAGTTTTGATATTTCTATTCATATCTTTATTTTAATAGTATTTCCTTGTAGAAGTTATTTACTAAATTGTTGAAAATACTTTATATTGCACAATATGATCTTTTGTTGCAAATATCAAGGGTTTATTGATGTATTTTAGTGTTGGTATTTTTTAACAATTTTCTAAAGAAGAGAGATTCTCAATTCGTAATTTATATATCTTCATTTTTGAAACCAATAACATTGACATGGTTAATTATTTCATGATTATTTGTGTAGTATGTAGTAGTAGTATATTATGATATAAAATATACAAATAAAAGTACTTTGCAAACATATATTTGGCAAATCTATAGGTTTGATTGATTTGGTCTGTATAGATTATATTTATACATTTGGTTAGAAAACATACATTGATATATAATTATTTGTACATTCAGTGTAAAAAATGCATGCAACAGCAAATGTAAGTTAAACATTATGAGCTGGTTGTTACCTATTTCTCAAACTAGCTTACCTAATAGAGCATGACAGAGTGAATAATGTAATGTTTAACTAAGATCACCATGTAGGGAAACCCATGAGAGAATGAATAAGTAATGTTATTCTCTATATTTATTTTTTAACTTTCGTGAACACGCACATATATCTTAATATATATAAATTACATGTCATATTGTTTGTCCGCATTAAACTCCTTAACTACAGTACCGATTTCAATCAAATTTTCATACCGTGTGCAGTTTGCTCCAACTTCAAAGATAGGCTACTTTAACTTTTAAATTATTGATGCCCAATGAAGTGGGCACAGGTCTGCTAGTATATTATATATTTTTCATAATATAGAAGTAGCTAACAACCAAGAGGTTTATCCAATAAGTGGACACTGCTGCCCATGGACATCTGTAATCAAGTAGATTGATAGATAATCTTAGATAAGATAAAGTCTTACCTGAGGTTGGCTACAGGTGCATTGCTACTCTTGAGGACTATTGGAACATCTTGGATATGTATGACTTTCTCATCACTCCATTCAAACCAGAATACTGCAGAAACATTTATTGATGTTGTAGTGCTTAAATATATATGATAGTGGTTCCTCATAGTAGAACCACAAAGGACTTAAAATAAATACCATCAAGTTCCTTAATTTATTTTATGAACAGAAACTTTTGTTTGAATCTGACTCCCATTTGACCAGTTTTTCGTTTTTCTTGATGTATACACTCTTGTCATGATTATTATACATAAAGAAACATATCATCTGTGCAATGTTCAGGGTTTTAAATCTAATTAAAATACATTGATTAAGTGTAAAAACTGTTTAAGATGTAAATAAAGTCTGTTTCTTTTCGCTACGGACTAAATTGACATAAGCTGTGTTGCTAGTTTTTTGCGAATCATTAAATTAGTACCACTACCATAATTCTACATAATTTACAATCTAGTATAGTTTTTCATTAATAATTACAATAATGTGTCTTTCAAATTTTAGAATGTGGCGACAACCATAATGTACCCATAGGCATATCTTTATAATGTACCTGTATATCTTATGTATAGATATGATGAATT
>DWLI01002341.1:0-13394 GCA_018249915.1 Cecropterus dorantes dorantes
TACTAGGACGAGAGCGGGGCGTGAGGCGAGACCGGGGAGGGAAATCGCATTCCTTCCGTTCGTCTAGTTAGCTTGGTGGAGTAGTAATATCCTTTTTTACATAATATTGAAGTAAGAAACGAAATACAGTCAACTTGATTGCCAGTGCTCACTGCCAGCTATGGACATCTGTTAACAACTTCGTACAGGACAAGGGTCCTAGCTAAAAAAACGCAGCTGCGTTTCTACTCACAAGGACATCGATGGTTGCTCATTTGAAAGTGAACCGAAATAGGTACATAGTTAGCGCCTACCCCGTCCAACCATACTCGTTCTACTAAGGTAGTACTTCTACTCATTTTCTTCTTCACTTTCGTCATGTTTCTACCATCCATATGTCTTTTAACTCTTTATTACTTCGTAATGAGGTAAGATCTCTATTTAACTTAGTCATTCTATTAGTTTATAATCACGTGGCAACAATTCAATAGTTAGAATAAGTTGGGCGCTTTGTTTCGTAAGAGAATATCAATTTAGTCAAGGGCCCGCTCGAAAACCGGGCCCACACTGCGCTCCTGTTTTGTGACAGCGGAATGCGATACTCGTTGCCGAAGTGGGTTGAGCCTGTTGTTGCCAAAAATACTGATTAAATAAAGACAGTCCTGTTTCTGTATATAAATACGTAATATTTCATTTAAATGACACGAAAGTAATTATTATTACAATTTCAATAAAACCTCGTTTAATATTTGTCGCCGCATTGTATATATTTTTTCTATCTTTTAAATTATTTATTGCCTATATATTTTACTTAGTATTTATATTTATCTCGTGTTTATCCACTTTCAGTCTATTACGTCAGCGCATAATTCGAGTTTTAATGAAGTGTGTAATAAGAATAGATTCACTTAATACAATTAGTTTTATCCCGTAATTTCTTGCATAAGACTTGGCAAAACTAGCTGCGGTGGCGGTGCGTTGCGACCGCGGCGTATTTTGGTTACGATAACACCCAGTTAAACAGATCTGCCCGTTATGCGAACAAAATGCTGAAAAGCAAATTAGTAGAGCACGCTATCTAGGCAGTGATTAAGATTACCCGGTTGATACGCACGAGGTGGATGTAATGAATAAGGTAACATGAATTGTGGTCAGCTATTATTTAGTTCAATGAGTTGGTTTTGCATATTGAAGGATATTGTATTTATTTATTTATTTTAAACTACTTTATTTATGCGAATGATAACCCAGTAATGTTTGTAGGTGAATTCAAAGTTATTATTGAATAAAAACGATCAAATACATAAATATGATCAAGTAAATATCTCAAATATATACAACAGAACGCGTTGTATCTATTTAATAATTTAAAATATTTAGGTTTATAGGCTTGCTACTTTTATGTAAATAAAAAGATTTATTATAACGGGTGAAATTGAGATATCATCATGCGAACATGATTTTATCTTTACCGTGTTTTAGCTAGTAATTACGTGTTGCGTGAAATTTAACGATTGGATGTGTTCTCCGTTGGAAAGCGAGCATCTTCAATGCTCCACGTGTGGCGCCTTCTCTTTGTGCAATCAACTTACTCGTATATATTTTCACAGTGCGCTAGGCGATTGTTTTGATTTTCGTTTCACTTGTCCCCAACAGAAATTAGAAACTCAGGTTTCTTTTGTAATTACTTTAAGGAAGCAAGTAGATTTATAGAGAATATCTATTCTATACTTAATATTATAAAGCAGTAGAGTTTATTTGGTTGAACAGGCTAATCTCAGGAACTCCTGGTTCGAATTGAAAAAATCTTTTTGTGTTCAATAGTAAATTTATCGAGAAAGATATGACTATGTTTACTATACTTTGTTTTTTTTTTTTATGTAGTAGCGGGTAAAAAGAACCCTCGCGCTTTTACCAACAGCTACTATGTTAATATTTTAATACACACACAGCGATTTGTGTTCCATTGTACCGTTTTACAGATAATTTCAGTAGTCTTCAAAGGGACAATGCGTTTGCCTTCGGCTTCAGGTAGCAACCGTGATTTATATGGAGTTGGTTACAGATGACCCTGGATAGCACTTACCGTTAGATAGACTGCAAGTTTTTATTTAATTACATTAAAGTATAATGTAATTAAATAATTCTGTCACAGTTGCCCATTACCAATATATTTAAATAATGTAATTATGTAAAATCTGATGAATTTAAATATGAATAGATAACTGACCCTGATGACATCAACTCGCGTGCTGCAAGTATCATGAGTTTTTTTTTTAATAACTATTTTAACTGCTAAATTCAGTAAGTCTCCTCTATATCATATTTTTTTTGTCAAACGCTACCCTAAAAGTATTTATAATATATTTAAATTATGTATCGGTTTTAAATACTCACTTTAGGGAAAAAATATTCATGTTATTTTACGCGTGTGGTCGGGAAAAAAAATCTCAATACCTTAATACTAAACTAAGTATTTAGAGTTTCAATTACGGTTCTAATTTTGAAAATCCAGACGACGCAGTAATTTTTTAACGGTTTACATTTTTACTAAGATTTTGATCGAAAAGCGGGTCGCACGCTACATATCTAGGAGTTAATTTATAACTAAAAGCTTAATAAGTAAGCACTTCTCTTAGTAACAATATTTCTTTACAGTTCATTGCCATTAACGTACAATAGTTGCAGAAAATAAGAAACGGTCAAGGTCATGAAGTAACTGTAAATAAAACAAAACTAACAATAAACTCATGTCTACAGCGGACAAAACGTTAAGTAATATAATTTGTTATGCAAAATACATTTCAAACAAGATATAATGTAATGCGAAGCTGATTTTTTCTGTGTGATTTATTTATTTAAACTTCCTGCACTGAAGTGTGTTGCGACCTTAACTTTATTGCAGATCGGTTGTTCATATGAATTGTGACCTAACGGTGCATTCACACGTACATCCGTAATTAACGAGTTATTAATACAATAGTTAGATTTTGTACACATTTAAACTACTTGTATTAATATTTTCATTTGTTCATAAGCGAAACGGTAAAATAAGATGATCGAGACGAATAGATGTATAACCTGTAATCCAAATCATAATGATGGATCACATCTTAAAATGAACTGATTTGTCAAAACGGACGAATTCTTCATACGACGATAAGATGTTGTACGGATTCTTAATTTTTTAGTACGTGAGTTGAAAGTAGCACAGGAGTTTGTTAGTCCTTTAAAAATATAAATCTTGAATCGGAAGACTACCGAGCAAGTCGTGAGGTAGGACTCGTGAAAATAGTACTTAATCCTAATGTCAATCTTTCTAAAAATATTATTAGGAACGAGTATTTTCCTCGCCTAGCTCAGTTTCCTTCCTTTGGTCACTTGATAGCTCTAGTGCCCAATACGTACCTATATATCTGAAAAGATGGAAACCCATAATAAGCGCTTAGTATCAATTATATTGAGGTTATATATTTGTCATTACTTTTCGACCGCTTGATTGAAAAAAAATGGGTAGTCCTATTTTTTTTTGTTTAGGTGTCAAGTCGCGATCACCACTTAGCGACAAATATGTCACCTACTTACGATTTTGGTATACTTGAACGCAATCACCAACACCGCCCTCTATCCTCAATTGACTATTAGTCTAAGCTGAACGTGACCCTGTGAAATTACGACGAATAGGTCACGTTACGTTGCCTTAATTGTGTAGCCACACAACTCTTGTTAACTCTTCAAACTTATTAACTCGACACAAAAATTCTGTAACGTAAATCTCGTTTCAAATGTGTAAACAATTCACCTAAATGTTGAATGATGAGGGCGAATAATAGTGGATCAAGCGAGCGGCCGATTTAGACGTGTGGCGTTAATTTTTCGAGGGAGCAATTCGGAACGGGGACATTGCGCGCACTCCGATGCTTGCCGAGGAGACGAGCGCGTTGACCCATTTTGTTCGTTACACGGAATGGTGCGTTGAGGAATCGATGGCATTATAACAGCCGAATCTCGAGGTCTCCGAGGCGCTTCACTGATGGCTCGGGATCTGTGTCAGGGTCCCCCCCTCGAACCCTACACCCTACGCTTCCCGCCCTTCATCCCACCGGCGAACAGCCCCTGTGCCGGTTGACCCGTAAAACTTGAGTATTTGTATTTCACCTCCCTCGGTCTTGTTTAATGGTTTGGGGTCACTGCTTTTGCCCTTGTTGGTTACTTGTTTTAAGAATGTTTTATACAATGAACGAGTTCCTTACGGTTTAACAAAACAAATTAATATTTAACGAATCGTTTCAACAGGTCCCTTTGTAAGCATAAACTATTTCACGTCGTGATAGCATTTTCGCCCGACACAATACAAATTGGTCAAGGTTTAGTTATTTCTGCTTCATTGTGTTAATTCATTGATTATGTTAGTGTCATTCTAAATATGCGGTTTACGTATTTCCTAGTGTTTCGAGCCTTTCAAGTAAATAAATGCGACTATTAGAATGGCGACCCCCGTCTCCACCTCGGTAATGAAAAGTTGTTTACGGTAGAGGTCGACACAAGCATTTAAAAGTTACTTTCAAAGGTTCATTACTTTTTGGTGATGTTTAATCGTACGTTGAATATGAATTATTGAGAAATAAGTAATTGCCATTTGCATAACTTAGAAATTGAGAAGTTGCGTTTCATTGACCTGAAATTGCTGACCATATCTTGTGCGTTCGGAGGCATTTAAAAGCAAGCATCTGATCGAATGGTGATCGACCTTTGCGACTTCGTCACCTTCGCAGCCGACAGCAACGCTGGCATTGTCGCCTCCACGCCAATAGGAAGCGACACGGTCGCAGATCGCTATTGGGCTTAAGGCCACATTCAATGCACCATCTTTTACCTTGTGCCTCTTACAGTGCCGCATGACCCGAAACACTCGAGAAATTGAACACTTCATGACTGCTTCAGTTGCCACTAATTGGTATATTTATACGGATAAACTTGTCTAAGTTACTTTTAGGTATATCTATTAAAAAATATACCTTGAAATTTTTAGGTTATTTAATAATCTATATAATTGTCAAGACTGTTGTCTACAATTTGGAAATAGCAATGATGGTCTAGTAAATAGCAGTAATAGAAATAATAATTCAGATACATAAATAAAAAAAATACGGCTGAATGAAAACTAAGCGTAAATTTGGCCTTATTAAAGTTTAGGAATACAAACAACAAAATAAGAAGTAATACAATATTTTATGCTTTCAAAATAGAGATTAAGGATGAGGCAAAAAAAAAGACAATACGAGTAATTTTACGTTTCGCGACACTCGTACTACCGACAAATTACAATAGACAAAATCAGTTCAAGAGCGAACAATACAGCGCCACAGGTAAGAATATTCTTCAATGGAAGACTTTTCGGTGGAATAATAAATAAATGGAACTTCCCTTTGTTAACGATAATCGTGTTCGAGTCCAAATTTCTGTTTAGAATAGAAAGACATCTAATTATTGTTGGGGACATTTTTAGAATTTTTGACATTATCGTAATAAAAGCGTTTAAAAATGGAATTTCTACTTATATAGTATCACGGTTTAATTACTATTGAACATTTAAAGTATTGTGTAAATCTTTTTAAGCCGGTCAAATATTATAAACGTACCATTATCTCTATATCATCACGGTCAAAATATATAAAAGAGTCATTATGTAGAGGTTAATCATTATGCGTGCCTAGTTCTAGGATTTCTCTCGACCTCTGTGAGTTATTATATAATTAAGTGAATCTTAACTCCACTTTTAGCTTTTGAAAAGTTCGTGTTCGAGCATAGAATTATATTTTTATTTAATTTTCATTAACTCAATTTTCGTATTGAATTTGTTCGATTTACATCAGACAACCTACCGC
Source organism: Cecropterus dorantes dorantes (assembly GCA_018249915.1). NCBI lineage: Eukaryota > Metazoa > Arthropoda > Insecta > Lepidoptera > Hesperiidae > Cecropterus > Cecropterus dorantes. The sequence continues at coordinate 5,868 of DWLI01002341.1, forward strand.
ATATGGTGATTAACGCATTGTTAAGATGTAGGAAAGTAGAACGGGGGCGTCAATTTCAAGGCCTAGGACGCAGCTGTGTAACTTAAAAAATTAAAACTTAAATTTATAATTACCTTGAAGTATCATATCTAAAAGTACTATACACTACATACACGTCATGTAAATATTTAAATATTTTGATTCATTTAAAACGGATTAGCTCATACATAATGATGATATGACGGTTTTATTTGAAACTTGTTGATACGCGGTTAAAATAATAGTTGATTATGAATATCCATTCCATTATATAGATTCCATTATATAGATGCGAAGAAACATAACGAAACCCTAGTTAACGATAGTGAGTTAAGTTCTTAAAAAAAGGAAATAACACATTTATATGCTATCTGTCTCAAGAATCTATGCCATGTACTAAAAAACGTTTTTATTTGTCCCAAATGTTATCAGACACAAGACTAGGTAATATGGTTACGTCACTCGTTGTCTGTGGTCGCTTGAGCAGACGTAAATCATTTCGTTATCATCAACCCATTACTGTTCAGTTTCTGGGCACGGGCCTCCTCACTAGACTTCACACACCCTTGAGCAATTTCTTATGAACTGGGGCGTGTCTAACCTCTCGATGTTCATATTCCCCATTTATACAAGTAATAATTCATGTGTAGTACGCACATTATTTTAAAATAATCACAGACCGATCCAAGGTTCCGTGATTGAGAGTTCGAGTTTCTCACCTCTAAGCCATCACTGCTTTCAACAATCATTCATTTTAATAATTTCGTTGCTGCTTTATAAAGTGTGACGTTCGCGTATACATTAGCTGAGCGGCTGAAATGCACGTCTTCGTTGTACGCGCGGCCTCAACCGAGTTTTGCAGATGCTTTCTCGATCGGTGAACCGGGTCGCGTTCTCGATGCCGACGCCGTGGAGCTGACTGGTACGGGCCACGCTCCTTTCTTGACACACAACGAGAGGGCAGGGACACCATGCGATCACCTACTTGAACCGAAGATGGATCGCGATAATAACATACTTGTAAAGTATCCGTTTATCAACGAACGCAGACCAGTTAATCCGTATACAGATACCGTCGAACAATCTTGTCCCACTTTGATCGCCTTATACATTACCATTGTGTTGTGGGTACACTCTATAATTATGTACGTAGTACTTGTTTGGTATGAAGGGGATATAAATTGTGATGCGGAGTGATATTTTATCATGCACCGGAATTTATTATAATTTTATTTTAATTTAGTAATAAAAGAAAATTGTATTATGTGGGGTTTTCGTAACAATATATCGAAATTAGTACCGTTACTAAAACTGATTCGATTTCGCTGTAATGTACCGCTGAAACGAGGGAAGTAGGACGGCATTAAATGTAATTGACGAAAACGACCCTCGCAGTTGTATGTAGGAAGTAAGGGTCATACAATTTATATTAGGCTGAAGTCAAGGTCTTGCCAATCATTTTAGTCATCTAGTAATTCATAGGGCAATAAAATTTAAGGCCAAAGCGGTCCGGCCGTTTCAATATCAAATTGTCCAAACATCCTTAATATTTCCGCATTCGCTTTTGATCGTTGCTATGCGAAAAATATCAGACTTGATTATATTATTTATTTTATAAATATACGTGGCTAAGTAAGTAATACAATGTTATGACATTTCTTTCTCTCATCGATTTTATAGTACTTATACACAGGCGTAAGGGTTTTAAAATAAATGGTGACTACTGGCTACCTTAATTGAACATTTCAATAATTTCATAATCATAAACTCGACGTAGTCAATTATGTACCTGCATATTCATGGTAAAACAATGTAGAACGCGTTGCAGTAGGGCCGAGGTGGCACAGTTTCTTGTTTGAGTTGTAAATCAATCTGTCCTAGTTAGATTAATGTATCTGTGCGGCGTTACGATGCTATCGATGTCTTTGCTTTCCAATAGCTGCGTTGCCAAATAATATTGGTTCGAAACGTGGTCTCGGTTGCGGATTATAGTCTCCAGCCCCTCCATAACCACCCGCGACTCGCTCACGTATGTGTCGCGGAATGTTGCATAATCGTCTCGCGTAAACTCTTGCTCTTTGTATTTAAAACATGTTAAGAGAATACGTAATCATTTCAAAATAATCTCGCTGTCAGCACGTACGTATGCACACGCGTCAAATGATTTTCTATTCAGTACGTTTCGATGTATTCGATCTATTTAAATTTAATGCAATTATTTATTTAAAATTGTAATTTTGTAACGACACACTTACCGAGTTGAATGTTAGTGTAGGTTGAGTAGAGTTGGACGTTGGCAAGCAGCGTAGCATTAAGTATTGTTTGAAAGTTTACCGCTTCAGGCCGCCTTGTGTGTTCAGTTCGTGAATTGGCCGTGTGTCCTCGGCCTCGGTCGGTACGCTTCCGCCTCAAAGCTTATCCTCGCTCGATGTTGCCAATGAATAATCTTTTTGTTGCGAGCCTTGATCCTAGACCTTCTTGCTATCGTCACTTGTCCATTGATTTGTCATTATATCGAATATTTCCTTTCTAGGTATAATCAGCAAACCGTGCGCGCGTCTTGGCTAAAGTACGTAATTTGATAATATGTAATATTTTTTTTATACAATCTATACTAGAATGAATATGATAATAATATGATGAAATTGTACGAGGTCGGGTTTTGTAAGGCCGGAAAACCTTTGCCTTCCTCAACTCTAAACGGCCTGAAGCAACCTGAAGGCTGCACTAATCTATTATAAATATAGGCATTTATACATTTTTCTGTTCTTTTTACTTATGTATCACGATGATGTCTTTTAATTATTATATAAAAAAATATATAGGAGTAAATTATATTTGTGATATGCCTCTTCTGTCAAAGAGATTTCTTTTAAATAATATTGCAAATTTGTGTCGTTTTTTTTCTATAAAGACATGTGAATTATTGAACATTATGGAAAAGGTGAAGTAAATCGTTGCAGAATAGTGAATATGTGATATATTCGCTATTTAGCCACGTGTTAATAAGTGGTGTAGGCGTGCGCGCGTTAACGTCATCGGAGCGGCCTATGAAGGTCGTGACGTAACGGCGTAGTCTCACCATTATTAAGTCTGCCGAACCGTCGCTCGATTCCACCCGAGGCCGGTTTTATACTTCTATGTGATAGAAGGTTAGGCACTCTTCCGTCTCGTTTCCTTAAACTCAAGATCGTTCGCGAGCGACAGAGACGGCGGAGGTTTCCACCTTCAAAGGCTCATCAATTGCTCTTTGCAATGACCAGAAGGAAATATAGGAAATGATATAATGTGACTTAATGAATATTTTATGCTAAAATGCACATAAATTAAGTAGGAGTATCATAATATAATAATTAATCGTCGTTTTTATTATTATTATTCTTTATCTAACAACTCATAAAATATGGTGATGGTAACACTGCACATAGTATTAACAGCTTTGCTAATAACTAATATTGTTGCTGTATGAATTAGTTTGTTATGAGTATTATGCTATTCTAATGGAAATATTATTCTTATGCACTTGTAACGTTCAGCATACGCAATTAAACTTTTATGAAATGGATTTATCCATAATTATCTTAAGCCGTATATTTATTAATGATTTAACGCCGATAAAACAAATCGATGCTTCTGATCAGTTAAAATAGTTGTCTTAAAGAGCTTTTAAACCTCTGAATATATCTCTATAGGTCTTTGGTTTTGGAAATATCAAGAAGATTGAGGTTGGGAAACAGTTTGAATATTAGTTCATATAATTTTGTCTGCGTATGCGCAGTCGCGAACAATTAGTTTGTTATATAAAAAGTACCAAAATATTGTCTCATTACAAATATTCCGCACACACGTATGTATGTATTTACACAAAATATAATAGTAATATATGTAAAATGAAACATTACAGAAACGGACTACAGAATATGAGCAATAAAATTTGGCGTGGTATTATTTAAAATAAGTACGCACCAATGACATTCAATGTTATCACGTGTCGTGATGCCTTCAAATTTGTAAAACGCCCAGTGTAACATTTTAGGGCATCTTCACACTAGCGTTTCCACAGCGTAGGCTTTCGAGAATCGTGTACGCAGCGCAAACGTCGCGTATACGTGACCAGTGCCCTTATGATAAGGTTATTACGTTTTCTCAAAACAAACACACAAAATCGTACCAAGGGCATAGAATTCCAGGAAGGGATTTCTATAACATTCGGAGTCGTCTTTTTTTAAAAGCAAATAGTAATTTCCCAGCAGAATACGTTTTGTTAATGGTCATACCAAACCGATGTGATGCGATAACGCGACATGTGTGCTGCGTTGACGCGGCGTTTACGCTGCGGAGTCGTTTTACAAACACCTGCTCTGTAAAAACGCTGGTGTTAAGAAACCTTAAGAGACAGAAGATTATAATCTTTCATACGCAATTGATATGTTCTGAAAATAGCACTTCCTCGTTACATTTTAGGTATGTAACATTTACAAATCTTATCGAAACAATGTGATAAATTGTTTCGAACAGTATATCAGTCTGTGACAATCATCTCCTTTGATACCGATATTTCCCGGTGACTGAATTATTTTATAACGTTCAATATTTTAACAATACGTCGTATTGTATTTTAAATAAGACTGTGTATAAGTTTAAAAGATTTATCTGTTTTAGTCGCAATTTTTTTTATCAGATTGAAGTAAGAAACGATCATGCAGTACAGGTGTACTGCTTCAGGTTGACGGTAAGTGGTTATTGCCAACCATGAGCATCTGTAAGCAACTTCATATAGAAGAAGGGTTCTATCTGTAGACGATCACAGATGCGTTGCTATTGCCGAGGACTAAGATAGTCGCCTTACATGAAAGTGTGCAATAAGCGTGGCGGTGGTGGTGGTATCTCCCCTGTCAAAATACACTGGTTCTACCCCTATTATTATCATCACTTTATTAAAAACTAGGTGTGCTACGCGGTTTCACCCTCTACTAAATATGAAAAAAGCAAACGTATCGTGATGTTATATAGCCTATAGCCTTCCTCAATAAATGGGCTATTCAAAACAAAAACATTTTTTAAATTCGGACCAGTAGTTTCTGATATTAACCCGTTCAACCAAACAAACTGTATTACTTTAAAATATTAGTATAAATATTAAAATAAATTAAATTCGACATGCTGATTTTTAAATACAATAAATAAAGTTATACATAAGTAACTTCGATAAAAGACATTTGTTTTACAATCAGCACATCGATCAGTTCGCTTTAGCTTCCACACAATCGAAGGTTAGCTTACAATGGAGTCAGTCGATCGGCAATACCAATCTCGTAAACCTTTAGACATATAGCATGTTAACTGACAAAAACAAACCGATGAAATGATTTATACGAACATATTGATTGATAGACGAAGTGATAAGAGGCTTAGTCACGTAAACATTTTTGAGGGTAATGTAGAGTTTAAGTATATTTTTAATAAAGTTCTGATAACACAATGTACAATGCCATTGACGGATTGAGTAGTCGAAATAAAGATAAAAATATTTTTTTAACTGTATAGATGAAATAATAGACAACACGGATGGAGGTCATTTCAAGTATATTATACCTATATTCTGAAATTTGCCTAGAAAATTGAATACTGAAGATAAGATAAGTGGGAAAGGTCAGCACGATCGCAATCAATCAATTTATGGATTTTTTTTATCTTCATACATATAAAAAGGTAACTAACGACATTGAAATAGATTATTCAAATATATTTAAACCGTCGTTCAGTCTGTAAGTGAGCCATTAATTAGCATCAATAAATCCTTCAGTGAGACTGACCGTGTGTAAGCAGCTTACGAATAACGCGATGTCGACGTCACACATGTGCGCGGTCACCTTGCGCGTCCTCGCACATCTCGGACGAATAGAGGTGGCGTTTAGTTCCGCGTTTGCTGGCTCGTTTATCCGCTAAATGTTTATTTATGTTGCTTCTGTGGACTCGCCGATGCATAATCCTTGTTATTTGCGACCGTGTAATCACGGTAACTATAGTTTTTGCTAAATGCTTAATGACTTTCATTGCATAAGACCTTATACATATGACTAGGTAAAAAACACTCCCGCTAGTAAATAAAAAAATCAAACATAACGTGATTTTATATAGCTTATAGCCTTTTTCAATAAATATAGTATTCAATGCAAAAAGAATTTTTAAATTGGAACCAGTACTTTCTGAGATTAGCTCGATCAACCAAACAAACTCTACTACTTTATAAAATTAGTATTGATAGATAGTAATAATCAAATTCAAAAATCAATAGAAAATTATAATTTTGTCAAAGATACATTTAAGACGACTTATGTAAATTTTAAGTAAACAAGAACGTAATGTTCTTTTATTCGAGAAGCTTATCTTTATCTTTTATTGGTTTAATGTATACAGTTTGAGTAACCTTGCTATATCCTATCTTGCTTATTTTTTTAACAATCATGTTATTGTAAATATTGTTACATCATGAAAACAAATGAACCTGATCAATTTGTTTTTTTTGGCTGCTGATGAATTGTTATCAATTTGTACGAAATAATTGTTCATTTTAATATATATGTGTACATTAATATAACGGGGTTTAATATTTTACAAGCTTTACTAGTTTTATTGCTGTCGGCCAACTGCCCATCAAATCTTGTAATGAGACTTTAACCCAACGTAGTCCTACTATTTTGGCTCGTTGGATACGTCTTGATGAATATTCTGGTTCTAGTTGTGTCCAAATCACAAACCTTTTAATGATCAATGGAGACTCATAGATTGGTAGACTCATAGATTTGGACTAGTTTGATTCACTTAACCCAACGTTGCTTACGGCAGGTCATGGTAATATCACATTTTAACACAGAACAGAACCGGATACACAGAAAAAGGTAAAGAGAGAAAAAAGATTAATCATCATTCCTTGCTTTTATAGCAATACTTCTATGCATACCTTTTAATTTGTACGCTTATAAAAAGAGAACCACCGACAGATTTTATTTCATTATTTATGTATATATAATATACACTAGGTGTGCTACGCGGTTTCACCCGCTACTAAATAAAAAAACAAACAAACATACTGTGATGTTATATAGCCTATATCCTCAATAAATGGACTATTCAATACAAAACGAATTTTTAAATTCGAACCAGTAGCTCCTGAGATTAGCCCGTTCAACCAAACAAACTGCACAGCTTTATAATATTAGTATAGATAGATATTAGTATAGATTTTGGTATATCAATGCCTATTTAGGATAGAACAATTTATGTTGTCAGTGAAGAAAGTTAAGCGGTGATGTAAAACGTTATATTAGCACTTCATCATCAACCCATTATCGTCCCACTGCTGGGCACGGGTATTCTCTCAGACTGAGAGTTTTAGGTCATAGTCCACCGCGCTGGCCAAGTGCGAATTGGTAGACTTCACACACCTTTCGAGAATTCTTTTTTTTAGAGAACTCTCAGGTGTGCAGGTTTCCTCACGATGTTTTC
>DWLI01002342.1:0-13393 GCA_018249915.1 Cecropterus dorantes dorantes
AAACGTAGATAGATAACCTAGACTACATAATTAAGTCCTTTCGAGTCAAAAAATCTGTATAAAGAAAGAAGCTTTTCATAAAATCTTGGAATAATAGATTCATCTTTTTCTACAAAATTCAGTATCTACATTTCGCGCTTTCGCCTGGTTGGTGCTCATCTAGTGTAAGCGAGATCTTATTTTAGCCACTGTTCTTACGTAAAACGATGAGCGTACGAAGACGTTGATAATATAAAAACAAAACAGAATTTTGAAAAAACCCACGACGGTTAAAACGTAATTGAAAATACCCGAACCCATAACTAGAAATCCTAATCCAAACAAATGTTTTCTTCAGCGCCCCCTTGTGAGTATTCATCGTTAAACAGGAACATAAACCAATAAAACCAAAACCCGTCACTGAAAACCGCATCAAAATTGGACTAGTAGTTTTGCAGATAATTGGGAACATTAATTTGCACAAACATCTTCTCACCCCAAACGCATATATCGTCTTCGTTCCATTACGGGTAAAAATGTGAATAATCTATACATAAAACTCTTCCGTTACTGAGTGACTGACTGACAAACAACGCTCAGCCGAAACTACTGAGCGTAGATGAAAGTTCTACACCGTTGAAGTGAGTGACTTAAAATTTGGGTTTTAGTAGGCTTAATAACATCGCGCTACGTTTATTTGCTTATTTTTTTTCTTATGTAGTAGGAAGTGAAACCTCGAGGCTCCTGTAGTATAATATATTTATTAAAAAAGTTTTTAAAATAAGCTATTAAGGACCGTAGTTTATATAAGTGACCCGGCAACCACACCATTTCACCGAAACGCTAGAATTACCTATAGAAATATGTATGGCGGTGTTACCTCCCTGGTCGAACTATACCAGTCCTACCACCTGGTTAAATAACCTAACTCATAGGTGTAATTGTATACAAAACAATAATAAAATAAATTATGTTTTATTCTGAAGAACAATTTAGCAAAATAATGCCGATTTCTTAACACACCGTATTAAGATTTGTAATTTTTCTCGTAAATTTCGCGGAGGTAATCTTTAATTATACTAACTACATAAGATCAGAATACTTACCTAACTTTGGAAGATGCACTTTATGACAAAAACATTTCTTCTTTTATATCTTTATATATTTAAAATATTAGAGTAACAGCAGTTATCAATAATATAATTAAACTAATCAGTGTGACATTCTATACTGGTATGTGATAACTTCTAGTTATCTGTTGGAATTGAGACAAGTCTCTTATTCCGGCGCAGGTTTTTAATTTCTTTCTCTCTTTGAATTAAAATTCAGCGCCCGGTGAATACGAAATACGACTGCGCCTGAGCGTGATTTTATAAAATTGTTATGAACCTCAATTCAAAAGACTATTGAATAAAAAGAAAGTTTGCCGCGCCATATGGACATTTAAATAACTTTTGAATTTATTAAACTTACAATTTTATTCACCTATGAATGTAAATAGAAACGTTTACGTGAAATAAGTTTTAGAACTCCACAGCATCGAATGTAGGCGCTCATTAACATAAACTTTAATTAAATCCGCCGTCTGCGGAGAAAACTCGATTGCCTAGCGCAGGTATTCAAACTTTTATTCAATACGAAACAAATTCCATTCCAACATTAACCGCTCGTAAGTAAACGAAGCAAAAAACGTGAACAAGTCGACAGCAGAACACAAATTACATTTTTCAGGTGAGAAACAAACAAGAGTACAACAACTTGAAACAATTTACAGAGGCGCCACTCGAAAGTGTTAAGTGAATTTGAAAACGTTAGGTAAAACGGAGCGTCAGGCGGAGAGGGCACGAATTGAGTCAAACAAACGAAACTCATCGACAAGATTCTATCTCGCGGAGTTTAAGAGCAATTTTTCTCTTAAAGCCAAACAAATGAGGCACCATTAGATGGAGTGAGAGCGCTTAATCTATTTCTGACGAGTTCAGTGACGCCGACAAAGACAAATCGACATTAGCCTACCCACACGGCGCGAAGGCGTTCCACTTCTGTTTCAATTCCACTTTTATTTGCGGATTAACTTCTTATTAGTCATTGCGCTGCGATGGGACTCCAGTCTGCTATCACAAGCCTTATGAATGGCTCAATTATTCTGCCGACTCAGAGCGGATCCATCTAGGGAATTTAAACTGTATTCTCTCTGCGTGAATTATTTGCATTCCATTGAGCACCTTGTTATCATGATGTACGTTTATTTAACCATATTGTGGTCTACAGACGCCCCTTGTGGCTAACGACAAAAATATAGATACATAATGATGAAATATGAATGTAAAATGTGGTCGGAAGTCTTTAGTATCTCGAGTGTCTTGAGTATTAATATACTGCTGACGCATTTATGTTTTCAGAATGCTTAAATAATGATCTTTATAAATTTTATGTGAGTTAATATACAAACGATCAAAATACAAACGACGTATGAATGTGTTTAAAAGTGACAATAAATACACATTTTATTAATAAATTATTTAAAAGAAGCTAAATGTAAAATACGTGTTCAGCTAATTAACCTATTGTGACCGAATTAGCCTTTCAAAAATTAGACCATCTTTCGTGACTTCATCGTTTCTCATTAAATTTGATTGTGCTTTGTTCGAAATAGCATATACCTTGAAAAGTTTATAAAATTAAACTCTATACTCATTTGAATTAAGATTTATAATGAGTCCTAAAGCGTTGATGATTCAAATGTCTCTAGCGACGAAATAAAAGGGAATGGCAAGCGACCGTTTCAAACACGACAAGTTGAAAAATGTCGAAATGTGTCATCTGTCACTCGGTGTTTAAAACGATATGTTATTTCGAAAGTGTTGGTTGAAGTGGCCGCTTCTCGTCTAAATAGTCAAGACAGCTGTCTCGTTATAAAGATGGGAAGTTTTCAGAGAAGCCAATGAAAATTCCAACGTCTTTAAGACGACTTTCGTTAGCAGTGCGTAACGTAAATTGAGATGACCTGAGTTTATTCACTCCTATGCTTGTGTCTGTATTTTAATAATATTATTATCGAATCACAAGAAATACATTATAAAATATGTCTTTTTTTGCTGTAGGAGCACAGAACAAGATCGTTATATTTATTTTTATTCTGGTTTAATTATATATTTGTCTATTTCTTTTTTATATTATATATCTGTTTCGCTGACTTTGAAAATTAATTTTAAATAAATAATCAACTGGCAAGTTGTATTGTGAATTAATTTATATAGATACCCATACAACTTCAATTTTATTATTTAACTTTATTTTGAGATGTTAATATTTTGCCATCTTATTTGCATAATTAAGAAACTTATTTCTATACTATCCTATTTGATATTTGATTTATAGAAATCGACACTTAAACTTTTATTTATTTACTTTATTAAATTGGGTAACATCCATTACTTTGCCATAAACTCTACACTATTTGCTAATACAGCCCTATTATTTTATTTTTTTATGCACATGTGCGATATATTGATCGATCGCATCAGTATTTTTATTTAATTTCTTTATCAAATTTCCAAACAACGGACTTTATTTGGAAAAATATTTTTCAAAGAACAGCATTACGATGCGAATGATAAATAGCTTTAATAATCGTGTACACATAAAATATTCGTGTTGTATCGTTCTAATAGTCGTTATTACCACATACGGGTAAATATCACGTATTGTAATAACAATACAATAGTGAAAACACAGTTATGTTCGGTACAAGCCCGTGTTGTAGTAATACGATTACATCTCAGGGTTCGTTACATCGTAGTGCCGGCAGCTATGCGCAATATGAATACTAAAATCAATACAGCCAAGTTGCATTTCATACGTATTCTAGGTTTAAAACATTTAAAAATTTAAAAATAATCACTAATAAATACATAATATTTATTATGTTTTTTACTTTGTATTGTCACTAGATAGGAAACTATGATTATTTTTAGAAAACGAGCATGTAAACAAAGGTATGGTCATTGCTGCCCATAGATATCCGTAATCAACCCCAAATAAAATTATAGTGTTATGACCGACTGTCCACAGTTGAGTTGCTACAACTGACAACTAAATTGAAACATCTCGGATAAGTATGTTTTTCATATCACACCTCTCAAACTAGTGCTATTAAGCAGAAATAGGTGTAGCGTGAAAAATATTATGTCGATATATAATTGCATTTTTCGAACATAGTTATATATGTATGTTGGAACAAAAGACTCTAGTCTTAAAGTTACGAGTACGTAACTACAAAAGGTTTAACTTTACCGTCGTACAGAAATCCTGGCGACAATTACCCGGACATACCCTCGCACCGGATCACGGCAATCGACATGTTCCGTGAGAAATGGGTAAGAAGGTCGTACCTACCCTTAGACAAAGGGGCGTGTAGTAGAATAAAAGTAGCCGATAAAGCAATATCTGCGGACTTTCATATCGTGCTTTCGGCAGCTTTATCAAATTCTTTGAGTTAATTGTTCACTCGATAGAAATATTTTGAAGAAGAAACATTTTTCTGTTGTTTAATTCATTGGCGATAGCGTGTTTAGCATTTTCATTTTACAGGCAATAAGAAGAAATCATTAAAATATACGTGTATTTCGATCGATCGGTATTATTTATGTCTATTTAAATGTTTGTTTACTTCTTTTTTGAGTCTTAAGTTATTTTTACTCGCGGTACGGAGACGGTACGTTTGGGGTGAGAGAAAGTTTGTGCAAGCTAATATTCCCATTTTTTTCCACAACTACTAATTCGATTTTGATGCGGTTTTTTTAAGCTTTAAATAGTTTTAAGTGAGTATACAGCATGCAATCTATTAAACAAGCAAAAGTTACACTCGCCTACTTAGCTCACCTCGCTGAACGGCGTTTTGAAACTTTGTTGATCAGTCCATTAAAACAAGAGCACTATACTAGACTGAAGTTGTTATATGCCGTTGCTAACACTAACATTTATCACTTGTGAATCTCTTTGAGCGGACACAACTTTGTGCAGCTTGAATTTGCAGAATTGCTTAAGTCGATTTTACGTATATGAGTAAAACTTAAGGTATTTTAAATATTGTTGTGTGTAGGTATTTTAAATAATGTAATGTTTTGGGACATGAATATTTTGTTTAACGGAAGTAGTAGCTGAGCATGCAGCCCACCTGTTGGTAAGTGGCCACTGCCGCCCATGGACATTAGTAATTAACTCTAGATAAGAGTTTTGCCCGATGCTGGCCACTAAGGCGTTGCTTTCTACTCATGACAAGTGAGTTGGAACGCCTCGGATGTGTATGTCTCTCTTACCTTCACACTAGAATACGTAGTTATTAGGCAGAAATAAGTTTAGGGACTGTTGAACTCAAGTACAAGGTGTTCTAGCACCTTCCAAAATAAGGATCATTTTTTTAGAGATTTGACATAAGACACATACAATATGGCCGCTTTTTTTCTGCAAATATAAAGATGCAAGAAATAGTTATTTCGCGAAGAATTGATTAACATCCCCTACTACGGAAGGTTTTGCGGTAATCACGTTACTAGGTTTATTTTCAAATAACGCAATACAAAATAAACAAGCATCCAAAACAAATCTAAGCCAAGACTGAATTTACAAATAGATCTCTTCACTTTGCAAGGCGAACAATGGAGTACTTTTAATAAAACACGGTAATGTTCTTGTTTTGCCAACTCTTGTTCAAACTGACCACTTCCATGGAGTATTATGTTGCTCGCTCAGCAGTCGTGCACTTGAAATGTTTAACCCTGTATCATATTGACAAGAGATAGTGAAAGCGGATAATTAATCCGCTGCAACGAAAAAAGACATAAAAATGTGACGACGAATCAATATATCATAAGAATAAAAAATTGTACGTGAAAATGAAGCTGCTGAGAGTTTTGAAAATCCGATAGAGTAGTATTTTGGGTATGTAATAATACTATTGTAAGAAGGTAAATGTTTGTACCAAATAAATTAATATAAGGTGTTATATCTTCTTAGAATAATGAAAAAGCAAGGTAAGTAATAAGGTGAATTGAACAGCGTTGGTTAGCTGATTTAACTATTATGATTATTACCTTTTAGAAGAATCTCTCTAAGGCTGTTTGCTTAGTACAGTGGCAATTACACTTAATTTTATTGTTTGGTTTCTGTATCTGATTAATTATTTGAAAGTATAGTAGTAGTATGATTTTATTTTAGACGAAAGATATGTCGAACAAATAAATATTCTAAATTCTTATTTATATTTATTTTCATTGTATATACATTACATATTTTTATAGGTTGATTTGTTGATGCCAGTCTTTTAAAAAGAGAAATTCTTGGAATTTCATTCTGTGGTCACTACCGATCGCAATAATAACGGTTTTCCGCAAATTCTAGGTAATCGCTGTTTCGATTTTATATCAAATGCATTGTGATTTTGGCTCGTTATTTTCATACTTCTATACACCTAGGTCTCTTATAAGTTTTCCTTTGTGATAAAGAAAAATGTAATATTTATGTTGTGTGGAAAATTTACAACCTTCTTTTATATTTATGTTATTTGATGTTATTTTAATCTTAGTTTAAATAATTTAGAAGCAAAAATGTGTTAAAAATATGATAATGTTGTTATTGTTACAATTAGTGAAATCATTATCTTTATTAGCCATATATTGTGATTTCTGCATCACGTCTGATTTTGACAATCAATACAGATCGCTATGATCGAGAATCAATACAGTTACTTCTTTTGCTCACTTTTTCGTTTCGTTTCTATAAAACCAAACTCTCCAAAATATAAAATAATAAAGTATATTATGATAAGAAAAAGAGCAGTGATCGCTTAATGTTTGAAACATGGCCCTTCAATTGAGGGTACCGAGGTTCGAATCCCAGGCATGCATCACTGATTTTTCTGAAAGTATGTGCGTATTAGAAAGTAATTATCACTGCTTTAAGGTAAAGGAAAACATCGGGAGGACACCTGCACACCTGAGAGTTCTCTGAAAACAAAAAGAGTTCTCAAAGGTGTGTCAAGTCTACCAATTCGCACTTGCCCGGCGCGGTGTACTATGGCCTAAAACTCTCTCATTCTGAAAAAGTCCCCTGCCCAGCAGTGGGAAGATGTCGATGATGATGATGAAAGTATTTTATGAAGCCGCCTGTCCTACTGCTGGCCTTGAATGAAGCATTTCTATTATTAAATATGTATTCGTATTTCTGATATCAGAGGTACATCTATTATTCTGCATTTAAATCTCAAAACTATGTTACCACGCACATATTTGTGAATACGAATATAACGAAGCTATATCGTAGTTTCGCCATATCGGGTCCATCATTAGCTCGATAAATCCGCATAAAAGAAAAGCATACCGTGAGTACCCATTACATATTAAAAGGCAGACATCTTTAATTTTAAATCACATAGAATATATATTTTTTAATCTGATTGAAGTAGCCAACGAGCGGTAAGTGGTGAGTGCCGTCCATGGACAGCTGTAAATAACTTCATTAAGAACAGTGGTTCTATCTAAAGTCGAACTCATATACATTGCTACTCTCGAGGAGGAGGAGGAGGAACCACACCCTTCCCCGAAACGCAAAAAGTGGTTCACGTAGTAAAAGATGTGGCGGAGGTAGATCCTTGTTCGAACTACACTAGTTTAGTACCTGGTAGATTATTTAGATATCAATAATATATAATCAGTATCTAGGGCTCATACTTGAATCACCATCCAAAAATTTACTCCCATAATATCTACATTAAAATGCAATAAACCGTTTATCATAAAGCGTATGAAATCATCATACGCGTTTCCACTTTACACCCTCATTTTATAGTACGTTATATAGATATGTCACAAAACTTTTTACTCTAACTCTTTTTAATAAACCGTCACTCAGAGCTTACACGAACAATCACTCAAGTCTTTGAAGCTTATCTCGTTTTGTTTATAGATGCCATAAATTTTAGGCGTTGGAATTTATTTGCCCTCATCTGGCGAGATAAATGAAATCGTACCCCGGTTATATAAATAAGCTGACGTCGCCTCTATTTGTAAATAAAAATTTAAAGTGTAATTTATACCTGAAATAAAATTTAAATGGACGAAGAGCCGGTGACATATTTTAGTTCCGACTAAAAGCTTTTGATTTGGTTTTGGCAATAGAAAGTTAAATAAAATGGAATTTTAAATACACTTTACGGTAAAGGCATTTGCATATACTCTGTGCCAAGACAATTTAGGTCAGTATGAAATATTTATTTCATTTCTAATACATAATAATACTATGTTAAAATTTGAGTATATATAATTCTCTCCGACTACTAGCTATACTCAATTATGCTTTGTTTCAACTAAGCATGACGTAAATTTGTTGGAAAATAAATAAAAAATTCGATCTTTTTTCCACGAAAAATTGAGATGAAAAGTAAATATTGACAGGCAAATAAAGATTTGATTCAATTGACAATGTGGAATTTTACAGCACAATGATTTAAGTATGAAGTATGAATCAATCATTGCTCGTAAAGTTTTACATAAACCGAATTACAGTTGGCTAATGCAACTCTGTATAGGCATTTTTTATGCGTGCTACATTTTCTTTGAGTATTGGAGTTTATTAATTTAATATTACTTAATTACTGTCATTTTATTGCTGTCTTTTAATTTACCAATATGGCAGTTGACTCAAGTTGGTTTTACTCGACGATATGCGATAAAAGGCACCTAAATATGTAAAAATTAGTAATACACTAGTTTTTAGTAGTAATACACTGGGCTTCACTCACTTCGATTATGTTTACCACAGTAATGAATATACTATTGTCAAATAGTGAAATCCAAAGAGTAGATTTTGCGTAAAAGAAATAAAAAATAAAAATAAAACAAACACACATACATCCTCACTTTCGCATTTATTATATTAGTAAGATGCGTACGATATTAAGTTCGATGAGTTCAATACGCAGTGTTGTGGAAACAAACGTACGAATGCAGATTTTTTATATAAAAAGTTTAATCACACTTTTTATCCGCCACTTTTTATCCAAATACCTTGTATACACAAACATACGTAAACTGATTTTTTATATAAAAGTTTTATAACACGCACCTTCTAATGTAGAGAAAATCAAAGACGTATTGGTTCAAAACACGCGAATAATTTATTTTGCTCGTTCACAAAACATGTGTAAGACGCTCAAGTAAAAGGGTGTAAAAATTTCAAATTGTCAAGAAAGATCCTGAGCCCTATCAACGAAGCCTTATCCGACCCTCATCAGTAAAGGTCGAATAAGGCAACTTGATATGTGACATTAGCACAACATATTACATAGTATATACTCGTAGTTTAGGTTTTACTACGTAACGCGAAATAGGAGCGGATATTATAGGGTAGTATTACTTCATTTCTTTACATATTTAACAATATGTTTTGTGGATTGTATTATTACGACCCATTCAGTCGTGGAAGTTAATCCGAAGTAGAAGTTTTAGTTATTTTTAAATTATCAAGTGTAATACTGGTAAGAATCGTATAATATACAGCTGCTAAAAATATTTACACATGTAACGGGGACTCATGATATGCGGTTTTGATTGTTTACAACCGATATTTTGACCCAATTGCATGGAACGTGGTCGAGTCTTACCAAAGTAGGTTATATTTTCCAGTCTAAAATACCAGTAGCTATGTGGTTTTTATTTTTTTAACGCCGACATTTTGACCCAGTATGGATCGTGGTCACGGCTTAACTTAGCGAAATGTAAGTTAAGTTTTAGATTTTTTTAGAATGTGACAGGTATAAAACTGGAGCAACACTCATTTATCATAAAATCCGTCGGGGGCTGCCGACTTCAGCTAAAATACTGAGGATATTACAATACACAGTTTTGATAACTGGTATCCCTTATATCCTTTTGTGGACCAAATTTATATTGCAATATAAAATACTAACGGCAGCCCCCGACGGATTTTTTTTAGATTTTTATTAAAGTTCATAGGGAATTGAATATGTTCTTGCCACATCTAAACCTTCGGGAGCCAGTTAGTCGGGGATTCTTTAATTATTTTATCTTTTTTTAAATTACATCTTAACCGTGGATTATTTCATTTCAAAATTTTTAATTTTGCTTCTTATAACATTACAAAACAACATATCGATAAACAGTTAATCGCTTAGAAAATGCTTATTATGCTTAACAATGCGATTTGTTATTATAAAACTAGCAATTACCTCAGCGTTTGCTAGAAATATGGATAATATGGCAGTATTGATCAAACATAATAGGTAAGCCTTAGAATATAATGGTGGAGCATTAAATACCGAGTAATTATTGGAAATACAGCAGGTCACAGGTGCATTACAAAGCGTTTTAGTATGCCGGCATTTATTTGTAACGAGATAATTACCAACGTCAACACGTAAACGAGTAAACAGGCGTTGGCTGTTGGTCGATAATAAAATAATGTTTGCAGGCTCCCTATAGGTACGTTTGGTTATTATAGCATACTTATGACGTATGAATAATTACTTTCATTAATTTGATACCTTATAATTATTTTGTACCTATCTGTTCACCATCTGCCTAATTCCTACCTGCCTACTTCCTATTTTAAATAATCAGCACCATCTTTGGTATATTTGAGTTGGTGCATATACCTATATACCTGCAGCATATATAGATAATGATATATATTCTTGACTGCTTTTTATATGTGTATTTTAAGTGACGTTTAATGTAAGTTAATCGTTTCTTAAACGTAAAATTTACGCAGGTTAAGTAGTAAATAAGTAAATAATTTTCTATCTGTATAAAATACAAATAATAGTGTACCCATTAAAATAAACTACCAACTTCTGCCTTATAAGCCATTCTAAGGCATTGTATTTGTACAAAGAAATCCGGTTTGACAACACTCACATGCTAACTAAATGTTTCTGACGTATTTTGACGCATTACAATTAAATTGAATGCATAAAGTTTTCCATTTTAGTGTTTTATATTGTACGTACTGTTCGTATCTGTCAACAGTATACGCAAAAATGAACTACAAAATATATATTTTTTATGATTTATGAAAACGCGTGCAAACATCGATATTGCGAAGCAAACATTGGTGTCGCGGTCAGTTGACACATGCATCAAGTTTGCCGGCTAGTTGCACATCCGACCGCAGACACACCATGCGAAATATTGAATGCAAAATCCATTTTATGTGTGAGAGATGTTACTCAAGTTATGATTGTTTTTGTTATTATCTTATTATCCGAGTGCAGACGCAGAGTGATTTTTTTTGCGAGCGTATATGATCATTCCTTTGGCAAGCTTACGGATTTTTAGGTGGTTTCGCATACATTGCGGGATTGACAATTTTAAACATAGCGCCTGCAAACAAATAAAAATAGAAGATATTCTTGTTTTTTAGCTTTCTTGCAGCTCAAATGCATTCCGGATGGCTTGCCGTGAAGAAGGACATTGTTCCCGAAGGTTTTGGTCGAGCTCTTCCCACAAAAGCTCTATAGGGTTAAGATCGGGGCCATGTCTTGTTTTCCAACAATTAAATCACTTAAACCACGTTAAAAAACGCGCTATGTACTAGTGTACACAGCGCGTTTTTTTACGCGTATCACAAAGGTGGTGTGAAAATGTGTGCACATTATGACGATTACAAGTTTTTAAACCGTTATATCTCAGAAACGGAGGCCCTAGGAGTAAAATTGATACATTTTTATAGATAATTTAAAATTTTATAATTTTGGTAACAGATAATTTTGTGATAAAACTAACCTTTTCAGGGCAGTCGCGAAAACTCTACTTTTTACCTTTTACCCTGTATAACTTTTTTCACAAACCCGAATCATGTGGAATTATGAAATTTTGTTTTTTAGATAAGTTTTAAACAATTTTACCAATATTTCGGTAGATGGGATTTTTTGTAACATCGAAGGTCTAGATTGACCGGACTTTGTATTTTTGAAAAGTTATCCCGTTAAAGAAAATATGTTATTAATTATTATGTATTTATT
The DNA here is from genome assembly GCA_018249915.1 of Cecropterus dorantes dorantes. Classification (NCBI taxonomy): domain Eukaryota; kingdom Metazoa; phylum Arthropoda; class Insecta; order Lepidoptera; family Hesperiidae; genus Cecropterus; species Cecropterus dorantes. Next base: position 12,020 of record DWLI01002342.1, read on the forward strand.
CGTAGTGCCCGTAATGAGCTCATTGGATATTCCGTCTGTTTACTTATAAGCACGTCAGTAAATTATAGTTTATAGCCGATATTAAATCCAAACCAGAAAATATATTAAGTAATCTGATCACGCACAAACTAGAAATATTTGCATCAGATATGCTTAACCCGTATTACTATCTAATGAAGCTTCAAACGTGGTAGAAATAAATAAGATTGGTTGTGCATATTCAATACTAATGTTATCACTAGTTCGGTACAAAGCAGAATTTATAATGTTTATTTTTTAACTAGCACTTAGTCACAAGTGACCAATTGGGTTTGTTAGGGCTAATACGCCTAGGGACCGAAACAAAGAACATTTAGTGAATAGAGAATTTCAAAATGAGAAGAACGGTTATTATAAATTACCGTAAGTATCTTCTTTGCATAGCATAAAACAAGATGTTTTTTTTTACCAAAATATTCAAATTAATAATATATATATTGTTTGGATTGGTCTATTTACAAGCATTCATTTGATACACATATCGTCGTAATAGTAAAAACATCGTCCCTTATCCCTTTTAACTCTTTTTCCAGGCTCTATTTTTAAAAATTATATAGGCTATATCACTTTCTCAACTGAGACGATTCAAATGATATGTCATACGTCACAATCAGTCATATAATGGACATACATTCAAACATACGTAGATACATACGCTCGAAAAGCATTAACCCTCCTTCTGACGCAGTCGGGTAAAAAAACATTTTAAGAAAACGTAACAACATAACTCGTACTCAGGGCACAGTAGCGTTTGATACTCAGCAAGTTAAGCTTAAGAGATAAGAAAATTCTACTTGTTTTGAAAAGCACAAACAAACACTTAATTTAAATCTATCTTTATAAATTATCAAAGTTATCTACAAACTAATGCACCGCTAGTATTTACACCGACCGCTAAGCACCGATACGCCGGGTGCATTAAAATATCGAATAAGATACGTGCTGTCATTCGACACTACTTTATTAACGCTACTAAAACTGCAGTTCAAATCGACAATACTATTGCCTGATTGGAATAATCAAACCATTACTTTTAACTATAATGATACTGAGAACATTCTTACTTGGAAGAACTTCAGTATATTGCGATTGACATTTGTGACATTAATAATGCACAGGTATCATCAACCCCAGAGCAGTGATAGCCGAATGCTTGAAACTAGGTCTCTCAATCGGGAGTCCGAGGTTCGAATCCCAAGCACCACTGTTTTTTTCCAAAATTATGTACGTATTAGAAGTTAATTATCACTGCTTGACGATGAAGGAAAACATCGCGAGGAAACCTACACATCCGAGAGTTCTTTAAAAAAAAAGTTCTCAAGTGTGTGAAGTCTA
>DWLI01002343.1:0-13391 GCA_018249915.1 Cecropterus dorantes dorantes
AAAAACCGCATATCGTGAGTACCCGTAACATATTAAAATGTATCAGTTCCGCGATAATATTAGTCTAAAATCATAAAGTGATATTTTGCATGGATGTCCATGAAAAATTTCATGTAAATCGGACCGTCTTGCGAAGGAGGTCTTGCGTAAAACCGTGAAATAAATACTAAATATTTTTTTCATGGTTTATGGTATTCTACGTGTTTAGCGGTTAGTCCTTTCATTTAATATCCATATAGGTTGTGTTGTACAAATATATGTAATCCGACATTTTGTTGCGTCGGCTATTTTGAATTAACGTCAACATTGATTCTAATTTGTATATTATTGCATTGTAATCAGAACCACATATGTATTCCTCAATCGGACACCGTAAGTGGGTTAAATTCAGCTTGCAAGATTGAACTAAACATACTTGCATACATACAAACATTGCATAATAGATAAATGCGTTTAAAAAATCCTCTGCCGTGTGCTCGCAAGCTCAAGAAATTAATATCAAATTAATTAATATGTCTATATTAATTTGATATTATTCGATTGTGACTGTGATTTGCTGATTTATTGATTGAGTTTGAGTGCACTTTAGCTTCACAGGATAGCTAGGATCGTAGGTCATCATCTTGCTTTTAGTATATGGAGAAAGCGTCATACGGTCTCAGTTATCTTCTGAATAACACTATATGTATATTTTCTTTTCGTATACTTTAAGCGTGTTTTTTACAAACTTTTTAATTTATAACTTTCATTTATTAAATTTATTAAATAAAAGTGTCATGAAGAAAAAAATGATTCAGTTAAAAGAAATAAAAACATTTGCTTAACCGATTTACAATTCGGCTGTAAAGTTATTTAATTCAAATTAATTCACATCAAAGTACCACTAACGTTAGGCATTGCAGTCGCCCTTCATTAGCAGAGTAAACCTTGTTGAATTATGGCGGCATGTCATACGTTTAAGACGTATGTAAACAAGATTTATGTAATTAATTTAGGAGATAAGAGCAGGCACGCGAATACATACGTTATGGAACACAAAGGACACCTACGGCCTGGTTCCTAAAGCCGGCTTTCTGTGTAGATACAGATACTATCACAACACACGGTATTTGTGTCTGCGTATCATAGCTACGTATCATCATATATATCATTTATATACACTAGTCCAGCGGTCGGCAACCCGTGGACCGCGGGCCACAAGAGACCCACTACGTACAACCCACTAGCGGACCGCGGATTTTCCTAGGACATCTCTTAGCGACCCGTAGACATTCCTATACCTAATCTTATTTATCGTCCGCGTTACTTCCAATTATATAATCATGTATATTTAAAACTGATATTATCAATGCGAAAGTTTGTGAGGATGTATGTATGTTTATTATGCTTTTACTTTAAAACTACTGATCCGATTTACTTGATTTACTCATAGCGTACTCTATATCTTTATAAATGAAAGGGCCGAAGAGGGCGGAGCCACGGGTAATCGCTAATTATGTTATGCATAGACAATACACGTCTATGTTACAGAGACATTTTATGTGTGACAACCGTCTATCGCTGATTATGAGAGACTATGTGTAATTATTTTTGTAGACCTTTTTTGGCCTACATATTACGGAGACTACTTACTTCCAAATGCAGCCCGCCATTACGTCATGTGTCTACTATGTGGCCCGTGTTTCCAAAAAGGTTGCCGACCGCCGCGGACCAGTCCATTCTAATATAATACACTCTATGTTAAGACATCATAAAATATTTCTCCTACTTTATGTTTCTCCACTATTTGTGTTAGGGGCTTAATATTCTGATATATGAAAACTGAAATGACGAGGAAGGAGAAAAGCGCTAGAAACGATAGGATGTTGTTAGGGCAGGGGCTGAACGGGTGCGGGCGAGCCGCAGCTACGGGGTCGAGATATTTACGTTTATCTTCGGATAACGGCTTCATCGCAAGCTTTATTACGACATCCACTCACGTAATCCTCCGCCGCCGTCATAACTCCTCGTTTGCTGCCCCGTTACAATGTACTACACCGCTTTTCCACTAGCAATGTCGGCACGCTGCAACTACACCCAACAACTACAATGAAAACTTTATCATAATTATATTATTATATCCTCTTTTGTTTTGTTCTCTTCAACTTAGCGTGGAAACTCGAAACTATTGTAAAATTGACGTGTATGGTCATTTGTTTCATTTTACATATTATTTTCAATGCACACATAACGTAAACTTAACGTAAATAACAACAACGCATACAATTCTGTTGTTATTTTCTAACCGTTAGCGTTATTTTATTTATGATATTATTTCATTATTATTTGTTTAGGAAATAAATAAACATTTATTGGGTACGTTCTCAGCTTTAATAAGCATCCTGAGAATGTAAGCACAGAGTCTAGGAGTAATTTTCAATTTTTCGAAACTCCCCTGCAGAGGCCGAACACGGCCCCGACCCAGCTATAAATGAATATCGGATATGGAATCCATAAATACTCAATCTAAATTCGTAAATTTTCTCTGGGGTTCGTAAAAAATGAAGAGCCGAAAGCGGCTTATATCGAGGTACCTACTGTTAAAACATTTTCACCTCCGAAACAATTTATTAAAGCTGGTTCAGCGAAATTGGTCTCAATCAATCTATATCTTTTGGGACGTTTAATTACAAAAATACCTTCAACATAAATGTGGATACGTGTACGGTAGTACGTTGTTAAGGCTACTAGGATATTATTTGTATTTATAGCGAATGTCGAAAGCTGAACGGGATTGCAGAAAGATCGAAATTGAACGGGTGAAATGGAACACGGCAGCTTAGCGCAGCTGCCGGAAGTAGGCCTCTAACGGCTATCGTATAATAGCTAAATTGAACCTTCTACTTCGGCCGCAGCGCTAGCCGCCATTCGCGTCAGTATTATCGTAATATTTCAAGAGTAACTACAAAATCGTTCCACTTGTATAAAACATAAACATGGGCGTCAAATATGTGTAAGTTTTCGTCATTCGCCTGTACACGTGCTCCCAATTACGTTGCCATCGTCGACGGAGCCAACAACGAAATTAATTTTCATACAGTAGCATTAACACGGAATCACTGCGGAAGTTTCGGAAGTGTTATTTCCTTTTATAGCAAAGGCAAACGTCAGCCGACCGACGGGACCGGGTATGAGGATAGTCAAATACATAAAAGGGACGAGTCGCGCAAAATACTGGCATTGTAGGATCCTAAGCCCTGTTTAGATTAGATCAGACCTTCGAAATAACAGAGAATGAGGACGTGGATTAACTACGGTCCGGGGCACTTCGGCCCGTGAGCCTAATGGGGCACCGTTAGGGGTAATGAGGGGAGCGGGGATGGGGCGGCCGTCTCTCGATATGCTTTAAAACGCTCCTTGAAAACAGTTTACTCTACGTATACCGGCGTTGAAAGAAAGAATTTACGATGTTTTACCTTACATAAATATTAACCTTCACATCTTTAAGAAACATTGAATTTATGCAGAATACAAAAGTAAGTAAAAAATATACAGTTGGCACTACGACAACGTTTCCGTAACTACGTTTAAATTTCAAACAAGCTGCTACGGCCAGCGTAAATTTTTGTCTGGTCGTATGAAACATTGTTCGGGCTATAGGGGAAATATGTAAATGGAGTGGCAAGGGTAGAATCGTCCCGGTAACCGCGGATCGATGTAGGTTTAGTGCGGCGCGCTACAGATGTCCCAGCGGCACAAGTAAGGGTCGAAATTCATTTTTCAATGTCAAAGAAGAAAATTCATTAGAACTCTGAAATTACTAATGGCTAAACGGACGGAGTAAAATTCGCTCTTAATTTGTACCAAAACTTTTTTCGTGAAATTTAAGAAACTTTGCGAAACGACTTTTGAAGTGAGAAAGATGGGAGAAATGCTAATGATTATTGTTTTGTTTTCATTATTCCTCACTTTTCGGACAATTACGAATCATGGTTATCAATCAACTTAAATTTACTGTATTGCCATCGTTTGAGCCTTTCAGAACTTAATTTACCAACTGTTGATAAAATGTGTTCTATTTTTACCTAATGGACAGATAACGACTGAAATATTAGTTATGACGCTAACAGCTTCATGAATATTATTTTACAAAATTACTTTTACAGTAGTACCTACTCATAAACAAATTCATCATATTTTTATTTTGCTATACATAAGTTAACATAAATTCATAATTAACGTATTATATCTAATAATTATACCTTAAAAACGCGTTTATCAGTATACGGACATTTTTCAACCCCCGTTAAAATGTCTCTGACCGGCGCGCCATAGAGTATTTTTCATAACGCTAAAATAAAGTAACGGTGTGACATTCATAGGCGGCGGATGGAGTGCTCATATTAAAGTAATAAATCTGTAGCGAGCCAGCGAGTATGAGGTCTGCCCGTGGCGCTAGCAGCGTCCACCGGCGCGCCTCGTTCAGAACCATCCGATATTAGTTTACTTTTCCTCTCCAACTTACTTTATTAGTTATCCACCCGCGAGAGCTGCCGCTGATAGTTTTCAAGTTATTGAGAAGCCAAGAAGGCGCGGAAAGTGTGGGGGTAAACATGGTTATTTTTATTGCAAGCCAAAATAAATATAGTGGCTGGGTTGTTGATTGCTTGAGTTGACACACATAACGCGAGAACATAAACCCCAACAATATCTCACGTTTGTTCACTGCTCGTTTTATGAAGAGATAAAAAGCTAAAATTTCTTCCAACCGTTACGTCATTTGCTTCGCTTAAAGCCTTCGAGACAATTACGCAATCATACGAGTAAAGTTATTATGAAGTTGTGAACAAGAACAACAAAACAGAGGAACAAGGGACTCATAAATAGATTACCTCTGTTATTATAACAGTCCAGCTAAATTATAAGTGACGGAGTAAGTTTAGAATATGTATAACATATGCAAATTTATCGTTGCAGTGCAACAGTGCGCGTGTCGCCCGGGTGCCCGGGGGCTGCCGGCGCGCGCCCCGCTTCCTCATCTCTATAGACATAAACTTCGCTAATGTCGGAAAACAAAGAAGTTGCACAACAGGAAACATTCCATACATATTGAAAATACATTTCTTTTTTCCTTAATTTCGAAATAGAAATGGAGCACGAAAATATTTAACCTCAGCGATTTGCCGCTTCGAGTTTTTCAATTACAATTGATGCTATGATTGGCCGCTGGTGAACTAAATTACTGTCTACTGGTAATAAATTCGGTATCTGTATACATTGAATACTATGAATTCTAAACAAATGAAAATAACCAACCGAATGACTATTTATTACCGTTCTATCCACGTTGCCCGGTTTAAGAATACGAATCAAATAGTTCATATCAGATATATTTTTACATTGAAAAGTGCGACAAACCTCAATAAATACAAAGAGGAAATATTAAAATCCACCAGCACGAATGCCGTTTGCCCTTTGTGTTCCGGTCAACACGTCTGCAAAATCCGTGACAGACAAAAAACAGGTCAGTCGGCTTTCCGTTGACAACAACAGCTTTGTTAGAGAGGATTTTATTGGCACAAATATTGTCCAAGTCGAGCCGCGGCGCACTCCTTGTGATTTACCGAGCTGTTTACGTGGGCTCCTATTCCCAACTATCAACATTTTTACAGCGCTCGAACAAATACATATTTTATGAGATACGTCATATTTATTTTTAATTTATAGGTACTTTCTATTTGTTTTGCTTACTAACAAGGTACCTACGAGTAGAGTTGTTTCGACTTGAAGCTATGCATATTAATGCAGTTCGTTTATAGTACTCATGGGGTTATTTAGTGCACACGGTGGTTATTTCATTTTACTAGCTATGATTAGGCAACTAGCAATTTGGCTGCGGTTGCTCTACCTATATTTTAAGATTTATAATACAAATCTGCTTAATTGATTTTGAATTTGATTGAAGTAAGGCAAACATACAAACGGTACAGTTAAATTGTGACATGGTTTTATGATGACTTCATGTGCATATTAAAATAAGGTGTAGACGTAAACATGTTTTTTTATAAAGTTAAATAGCAAACGACCATGCAGTCCACCGGGTGGTAAGTTGTCATTTCTGGGTAACATCTAAATTGATCATAGATGCGATTAAGCCGGCAACAACATTTTTTACCGAAAGGCAAGAACTGGTTTACGCTAACAATAGGAGTAGAACAATTAACAATTTCCGGTGGAACCATACTCGTAACACCTTTAATCTTGTATTATTATATTAATTCAGTAAGAACGCTACTTTACACGTCCCTTAATTTTTCCGAGTATCTTTACGGACAGAAATACAATACACACAGACAGTATTACAATAACGAATCTGCATATTCATGAAATCCATATTTTTATACGCTACATGTACTATCACGAGAATGTATCAATTAATCTGATTGGACTTTTAACTTTTACGTGTATAATTAACTTCGTTTCGTACACACTTAACGTATCCAGTTATGAGTCAGCCGCTTCATATATGTACAAAACATTTTCCAGTCCCTAAAGCAATTATTTGCAATTTGATTCTCAAACAAGCTCTTGTTCTGCTTTACGTGAAAGTAGAACAAAATCCTCAATTTGACGTCGGGATGCTCCAGTGTCGTATGAAGAGATTAATCCCGACAAAGTAGAGGAGACAACGAAGAGCCTTTTCAAGCTAGCTACTACTCTCTTGATTGTGTTTTTCGTAAAATAATAGCGCTTAAGATAGTGTTTTAGTCTGAAGATAAAAGATGGGTTGAAATAGGTTTGTATAATAATAGAAGATTAGTACAACATTTTAAGAGTTTGTAAAAGTATTTCAGAAACAAATTAAGGAGAATCAGACGTTTTATGAAACTCTTACAAACAGGCCTAATTTATAAAACTATCTGGACTCTTTCAATATCTTTCGTTTTATATTTAACATTGATGAAACCTTCTTATACACTAATATTAATCGTCTGAAATTCGTACACCGCACAGTACCTACGTATTTTTATTTTTATACAAATTAAGTACGTATACATTTCCACTTAATTTCAAACATCTCTTGAAGATCGATAAAATCCAGTCGGCATAGCGTATCAGAAAAAAATCCTTAAGTCTACTTGGAGAAATACCAATAAAGATTGCCGTAAACTTTTTTTGGGTAAGTACAAAAGTTGCGGAGGCATTTTCCAATCTCGGAGCCCGCTTCGTCGCCGGGCGAGATCCCGGTTTGTCATTGTGGCGCCGCGTGCCGGATCCGCCGGGGAAACTATCTCACCTCTTGTAACGATATTGGTACCTTTCTCATTTATAATTTTCGAAGCCCTTACGATCACAATATTTTATCCTATCTAGAGTGTTCGACAAAATTAGCTATTGCGTATGTATTACGATTTTAGTTGTATATTTAGCACACTATTATTAGTAAGCGTGTGTGTTGAAACTCTATTTTCTATGTGTATCAATATAAAGTAGTAATGATTTAATAACAAGAATGTGCATGAAATTAATATTAAATTATACAGTTATTCTTCTTATACAAACTTTAAAAAATATGGATTACTGCAATATGTACTATTGTGATATCAGTATTAAATATAGTAGTCTTGTGCGTGTTACACTGTCCTGATTACTCCTTTACATTATATGAGGCTTACAAATTTTTAGGTAAGTCGTATTAATTAAACCTAAACGGTACAGTTACGTTTCAATTCAGGCCTACGGTAATGGACGATCCCTATAAATTAAAAATTTACATTGAAAAGAAATCTATAGATCCGTATAAATTACAGAAAAGGAACCGCTTGGTCAGTAAAATAGGATGGAAGTTTTATTTAAATAGGGACTTCGACTGTGTAGTGAAGTGCCAACTCCCTGCTGGAACGCAGAGTCGAACCGAAATATTTTAGTATGATAATTTTATTATGTTGGCTTTCAGGTTCTTAGGAAAATTTACAAAACAAATTTCGATGATGCTCAAATGACTTATTAATATTCCACTTTTTGAAATAATACCTACGACAATGGAGCAAAATGGAAATAAATAATTAGTTGTATGATTTGTTTGGCCTTATTATATCCATACATTATGCTATTCATTAAAGAAACTTCTGTGTTTACTTTGGATTTGACCTCTCGTGGCGTAGTAATCACAGACACCATGCCGATCTGACACGCAGGTTCCGGATTTGAGCCCCGGCCAGAATAATGGCTCAATAATTATTTTGGATTCCATTTTGGATTTGGGTGACAGTGTATTCGTATTTGTCTATAGCACCCATGACACGAGAAAAAAATCGTTAGAAAGCGTCACATTACTGTATAAAATTTGCCTTATATTTGATACAATTTCAATGTAATAACTCTCACTCAAAAGGATGTAAAATACGTACAAAGTTTAATAATGTATATTCCCTCCTGCGTTTCTCTAATGAGCGGTAGAAAGTGTGTTAATCCTTTTATCTGAGCCGAACACGCGGCGAGGTAAAGAGAGCACGGGAATTACTGTAATCTATTGCTTGGGAGAAATCTTAAATATTCGCTCTAAGTAACCGGTTTCAGAGATGGGCGTAATTTTGTTTCTTTTATCGGTGCTTTGGTGGTTAATTAACGGACGGCTCGTTACACCTAACACTACGCCTTATCTCGTCCGTCAGACGCCGACGGCTTCTCCACAAGGTGGGAGCGCCCAACCTCCTATTTAAATCATAAGGATTAAGACTTTATATTTACTCTAAATATAATTGTTTTTCATTGCTGTGTGGTAACCCAGTTTATATTACAAGATGGAAATTTTTCAGGCGATGAAATCAATAACATTCAGATATATGTGTGACATACACTTGTAAATTATTTATTACGAGTACCTTAATAAATCTAATACAGACGACATCAACAGCGGCGTAATTTTTTAAGTCTAAAATAAGCTCCTTCTTAATCACGCCACGATAAGAAAGGTACATTAAAAAGGTCTGGCGTGACAACAAATCTAAAGGAAAAATCTCCGCCTCTGAGAGCCCAACGGTGATAAACGAGAAAAACTTTGGAACTAAATGGAGCATTCGAGACGGCGGAGCTGCGCTGCTCTCGTAGAATAATACTTCTCCCGAAGAAATAACACTTATAGTCCGCGAGGCTTAAAATCAAATGTCTCCTTTCTTTCCGAGTTTCGAGCAAACGGTGGCAGCGTATCTTGAGGAATGGCGACAGAAATAAATGTCAATTTTAATGTTCATATTTTCAGATTATCGTCGTGGAACCTTTAAGAATTTGTCATTACTCATATACTTCGACGGGGCAATTTACATCCTATTAAAGTCAACTACGTTAAACAAAGAGACACAGTTGGAGAACGTACGCAAACTAAAAGGAAACATTACGACATTTAGAACAGCTAATTAGCGATAGAGTACAAAGCGAGCGAACTTCATGTTAATCAAGAGCAATAAAAGACATTTGCATTTCACTGGTGAAAAGGAGCGCATCTGTACGATGCTTGTAACCTACTAACCCGTTGTGGAGCAGGCGGTCGATCATCCTTTAAGCCTTAGGAAACAAAGCAGGAGCATTTGCTCTGCGGTGAGACAGTAATTAGCTGTTGCCTCAAGCTGGCAGCACTATTATTTTTTACAACTGCGAGGTAAACCTTTTGAAACGCATTTTACTCGAGTTACTGTGAGGAAAACGTTTTAATTTTTTTTTGCCTCTCCCAAGCTGTGTTTTGTTTATTTACATTTACAAATATTATGAATAATACAAATATCACAACATTTATTAACATAAAACAAATATAAAACACTTCATACAGATGCACTATACGAATCAAACGATCATTTTATAGAAGGTATTCAAAGTAATAATAATTATACTTACGCTTCTCTTTCTACTCTGCTTACTAATTTACATGTCTGTGACTTACCTGTAAACAAAAAAAATACTGTCGTTCAATATTTTTTAAATTGCGAACATCGTTGCAACAAAATTGTTCTCAGTTACGTCCAATACGAAACAAGAATGTGCCTTCTATTGGATTAGTTTATGTGGGGTCACGAGATTGTAAGCCCCAAAGCTCTTATTAATTACCGGCTAATTAACCCAAGTCATTGCACTTAGAAGCGGCACATTGTCCAATTCTCAAGTGCAATTTGTATACGTAGTAAAGACGTCAGATGGAAGGGGAATTGATCCCAATTGTAATTTACATTAATACAAGGTTTTGGGAATCGAAGTGACAAGGCATCTCTTGAACGGGATATTGCGTTCGTGCGCTCGTCCGCCATTCTCCAAACAAATCTCGGTATACCAACCTACTCGTTACACTCGGTACACCAACCTTAAATTTTTAACTTTTGGGAGTAAAAAATTAAAACTACTAAGAATACTATGTAACCCAATCATCATAATTATGTAATTATCATGAAAGCCAAAGTGTTTTTATATGATTTATTGAAAGTCAGAATGCTGTTAGATTTAACTGGCTATTATTTACACTTCAAAATACACACGTTTTAATAAGAGATGGGCGGATGGAAGACTTTTCCAGTGAAAAATCATTATTTTAAAATATGTCTTTCATTCATAATAATGCATCGTCCGATTAATTTGACAATTAACCTTTAAACTTTATGATATGTACTTTTGGACAAAACGTACAATGGTTAATTTTAACAAGTGTTGCACTCAGGGAGTTAGTCACACATTTTAAAACTAGAGATAAAAGTAGGTAATGCAATGAGCGTTGATACAAAGAGATTGTGTTTACGTGGAGCGGGCGGCGGGCGGCCGGGCGGCGGTACCAAATCACGCGTCCCCGGGGAGTCCACACCTCGCAACGCCCGGATTATGTTATATAGAAATAATTGTCGCGCCGCGTCCGTTAACGGACCGCCGCCCAAATTACATAACCGAATAACGGCTCGTCGAGCTGCTCCGTTGTTTTGAACTTTCTTAATGCGATTAGGCCCGCTGTGCTCGCTACAAGTATAAATCTGAATGCCTTTTGTGCGACAGTGCTTAATGAAAGGACAGTATCTACTTCGGTTTTCTATCTTGAATTCCGGAAATGTTCAATACTCACGCATCTTGTGAAATACGTATTAAACATTTCAAGCAGTCTACTGCGGCTTACATTGTAGATAATAACTGGAAAATATTCCAATATATTAAACTAATTTCACTCAAGTACGTCGCAGATACGACTGGCTGGTTATATTTAAGAACTAACTTAATGAATAATAACATCGGCTCTGGTTTAAAGTTTAATTTTAAGACCAAAAATATGCTTAATATTTCTGAGAAATTCCTAATTAAAATCTTGTTAAATTATTCATTAGACGCTCATCAATTTGGTTCTTAGTACAAAAGCTTTGTCTGTTATACCCTTTGTAGAACGAATCTATTGTAGACACTAGTGGGTTGTGAAGGTGGATAGTTCGTAATGCATAGTCGATAGTATCGGAGAGACGTGGCGACTATCGGCACGTACGACGTGTGTCAGAGGCAGTATGCCAAAGAGTCTCCTCGTCAATTATGTGATTGACAGCGCTGGCGTCTAAACCCTTTAAATACGATAAAACTATAGATCATGCAAGTGAATTTTCGATGCAACGCGATTATTTGATACTGACATTAATCCGGTTGCTGGTTTAGCGAGTTAATCTAGCGAAAATATGTTTAACATTTCAATGTGTTTAATGTTGGAATTAATTCAGTCCAGTGAGTAAATAAAGTCTACGCCTACGTGTTACAATTATACATACATATTATAACATAATCATTGAATGTAAATTTAGTCGAGTTTCAGATAAATACTATCAGTGTTAATGAATATAATGCATACCAATAAGGTTTCTGCGAATTATTCCTTATTTTAGAGACCGTACGTTGAGTGGGTGTAACAAATAATTGAGCTATATTCTAAAATGACTTATTATGCGTAGTCTCATTTAAACATCCTGTTGAAAGGTAATTAATTCTATGTGGCTAACGGTTGTCGATATCGGGATATAACCACTAGTTACTATTATGAAGACGATGACAAATAATTAACATATCGCGTATATATTCAACAAATTACAAAATGTATTTTAAACAAGATTCATTTTTATAGAACTAGCTGACCCGAGAGATTTTGTTCTGTCTTAACTATGAATTTTGAATTTTAATTGGTAAGAGCTAAAAATGTCTCGTCCAAGGGAAATAGGACTCTCCTGATGTCGTCCTTTACGAAACAGAGTTATCTCCACTTCAATTATAAGTCTCTTAAATTAGGTTTAGGTTTAAAGATGATTTATTCTTAAAAAAAAGAAGAGACGAGAAATTTCTGATTTAAATTTACCATTTTGGCTGTTTGGCTATTAAGAGATGAAGTTCAGGTTCCAATGCCTGATATTCACTGCCAAAAGCATTTGAAGCACTTTTACATCCATTACTATATCGACATGTTCAGCAAGCGCTCTCTATTGCACAACATGGATTTATACACCATAGATCTACTATTCTCTAGGCAACTTTGTAACCTATTTGTCGACCTCTGTAGACTCCTCGATCCAAGTTGACACAATATATACGGCAAAACTTTCCTCTTTTGGGATCGGAGGTCCTTTACTGTCATGGCTCTCATCTTATCTTGAGGGTAGGACACCTTACGTGGTAGTAAAAGGTTTTCTTCTCATCTTTGTTACGCGACATCAGGAGTCTCCCAAGGATCAATTTTAGGGCCTCTCTTTTTTATAGACTATACAAAATTCTAAATCTATATATATCAAAAGTCGTGTTAGTTACACTATTTATAATTCGAGAACGGCTGAACCGATTTGGTTGAAAATTGGTGGAGAGGTAGCTTAGGACCAGGAATAGGACATAGGATACTTTTTATCCCGTTCCCTTCTTATCCCTGAAAACCGTATTTGTCATGCAATAACATAACGCAAATGACAGCTAATCTTGAAATAAAACGTCGTACAAAACCGCATCTGACATGTAATATATACATTTTAAATATATTTTTTCTATGTGGTGTAGAAACACTTCGGTTTCTATTTTTAGTTATTGAATATATACTAATTTTCCTCACTACATTTCATCAGCGCATTCTGTTGATGTAGCGCTTAGGGCGCTTTACCTGTCGCGCGCTTTTACGCCTACACGCGTGTCCCACCTGCACACAAATTAAGCCGCTGTTTTCTTTTCGCGATATGTGTGAGTGTAAGAACACGAGCGACAAATTTCACCCAGTCCGGATTGAGTAAGCCGATCAATTTGTTTTATTTGTTGTAACTTTATCTGATATTGTATTATAATGTATGTTTTTTTTTAAATATAATATTGAAGTAGCAAACGAGCATGCAGTCCACCTGATGGTAAGTGGTCACTGCCGCCCATGGACATCTGTA
>DWLI01002344.1:0-13391 GCA_018249915.1 Cecropterus dorantes dorantes
TGACTTCAGATAGAACTTATGTTCTATATGAAGTTACTTACAGATGTCCATGGGCGGCAGTGACCACTGACCATCAGATGGACTGCATGCTCGTTTGCTACTTCAATATTATAAAAAAAAAAAATAACAGTCTAACTGACTTATGGTCTTAGTTTTACATAAGATGGAATGACTAACTTTAAACAAGTCACAGTGCTTTGAAACGGTTATAATGGTGATGGTGGTTTTAGCAAGGTGGTAGAATGAAATCCACCGCCACACTTATTTCTAGCGTGAAACAGTTCTTGCGTTTCGGTGGAAGGATGTGGTTGCCTGGTTGCCGGCTTTATTGAGGTGACCAACTTATTCCTCGCGAGCAACTTAATTATCTTGAGTGGCAACTTATCTGTGATTAATTTCAAATAGAAGCTCTTTTGTATATGACCACTGACTATCTGATATACTAGGTGAACTGCATGCTCGTTTGCTACTTCCAAATTATAAAAATGTAGCAACCAGAATACAGTGAAACTGGCTTGAAATCAACCTATACTAATCGACAGGGAAACCATATCCTCCAGTTAGAAAAATGTGTCGTCGTAAATATGGGATGACACATAGATGGAGTAAGATAATGTAGCCAAAATGTCTAAAACTTTATAATTATGGATATTACGAACTCCTTACAAAGATAATTCTTAAAATTCATAATGCATTATACGGAGTAAGGATTCACATGCATTATGCATGTGATAAATATACGTAGTCATAGTGTGTTTTATTATGATCATCTAGCTTTTAATATATTATTGTAAATGTATCAAGCAATAATTACGTAAATATTTATTTTCCGATCTAAAGTTACATATAAAACATTTTTATGTATCTTACTACATATTTTCGTCTCTTATAGATCTAATCATGTATTGATCTACTAAATAAATTGACATGGCATATATTGAACTGCGAAAGACCTCACTCCGCAACGGATTCGTCGTGTCAAAAATAGTCACGTATGGTATTTACTCATGTATTTTTGTATCAGTAATTAATTTCCAGTAAAACAAGTTCCTGAGTGCTCACCCACACGTTTTACTTCCGAACGCTCAATACCCACGCGATTTACGTAAATCAACAAAAAAAAAAACACGTTCAACTCACTTCGTGCATTGCAGCATTTATAGGCATGCCACTTTTTACCATCCATTCAATGAACGTAGCCAAGTAAATATAATGTAAACAGTAGTGACGATACTATCACGCACACAACTCAATAACATCTTACTCTCTCTTAGGGCAAATTTACGCGGTCGATTTTCTCCGTGCGGCTTTAATCACCTGGCAATTTGCCGCAGTGCTGCACTAGACCTCGCGGTTGTAATCTAGACTAGCCGATTATACGCTACGCTGTCTAGTCGCGCATTGTGTAAATTCTTTGTAATGTTTCATTACTTTTTAAATACATTGCGTTTCTTACTTTACTTTAGTGATACGAGTAAACGCGTCCATATCCCGCGCACCTCGCTAAACCGTACAAAATAAAACAAAATATTGAAGATTCGTAATTGATATGTCCATATTTTACCAAAACACGACCTGTTTTAACGATGTTGATATACCCGCTGCTGTGTTTTGTATGTAGTTAAACCAGTTCGTATGTATGAATCGTGTACAGCCCTACAACCAGTTTACATTCAGTTTCCGCGCCGGTTCCGAACAAACAAGGCATACCCACGCGATTTGCGAATACAATAGACTTGTCTTGCGGACCTGCGCATTCATTACGCACGTTGCTTTACTCTTGTTTGTTGCGTAGAGGTTTTACTATTCGTCTCTATAATCGATTCGTCACGGTGTTCTGCAATATATTTATTGTGGTTCAATCACAGAACGAATGGGTAATATGATGCAAATTGTAATAGGAAAAGTTAATCTAATTAGCGCTTTAACTAGCAAGCCTAAGCGATCTACTGGTTATGCAAACCACTCCGGACACTTTCACTTTATTTCAATTTCAGGAAAGTTTTCCAATTACTTTACACTTCGCGTATTCATTAATCAATGTGCAAGTGATATTTTGGTTGACAGCCCATCCAATATTCGTTGTCAAAAATTTAAAGTTCAAGGGCCGTGTAATGATCGATCACATTTATTTATTACACAAAAGGACAAGACTCTTTCCTGCCACACTTTCTTTTCCGAATGGTTTTATCACAAAATTAAAGTCATATCCGAGAAAACTAGTTACGGACCTACTCATTTCCCATCGTGACTACATTATCGATACGTGGATAACCTGTTCGGTTGCATGTTGCACTCCTTTATGTGGAATCACATTAGGTCATACCGGGTGTCCATAATCGTTAACGGAAACCACAAAACCCGGTTTATAATAAAAGTGTTTATACCAAATGCCCTTCTACGAATTGATAAAATGCACCTAAACTGAGTCTTTTTTTAGGATGCATACGTACGTAATAACAAACAAAATGTACTGGATATCATTACGATCAGACCTATTCGAGACGCAAACAAATAAATGATAAGCGTGTTTATCTTGGGACGCGAGCCGTGGACGAAGTATATATTAGAAGTTTGTCAATATTTTCAAAATCAATATAGGTAGGGTTAGGTTAGGGATACGTTAAAAATCAACAAATGAATCTTACCGAGTTGCCTGCAAACATCCGCCTTCAAGATACACGACAGCTGGGGCTCTTTCAGTAGCCTCTCGTACGCGTCGCGGGCGGCCTTGCGCAGGCCTCGGGCTTCCAAGAGGTGAGCGGCGTGGAAGCTGAGCTCCAGGCGAGTGAACGTGGCGTCCTGGTGCGGGGCGAGGCGGGCCCGCCTGAAGTGTACCGCCGCCACCGCCCAGTGCCGCCGAGCCTTGAACATGAGCGCCAGGCGGAGGTGCGCGTCCGCCGCCCGGGAGAACCCAGGCGACACGTACAACGCCATCTGGAGCGCCTTCGTCGCCCTGCCAGGAAAAACCATCACCTAGCACTTCGCTACTACCTCTATGGTACTGGCCTATCGATAACAAAATATCATATAAACACCATTGAAAGCGGGTCCCTTTCTCGGTGGATGACTGCTTGTGGCTAATATTTTAAACTGTTTCCATGTTTTAAGGCAGCCGACGATTCTTACTATTTTAAAGTATTTTACTTAACATATATTCACCAAACTATATTAGAAGTCTACGAGTCATTGAAAGACTTTCCATATATAAGTAGGCCACTAGCGAATACCCAATCCACTCGTTATTAGTCACGAGAGTTGTAGTAGTATACCAAGGTCTTCCAGGCTATTTGAATGCCTTAGAACTATCAAAGATAAAAGTAACCGACGTACAAGATAAGTATACTCTGGCCTATTAAAATCTTTTCATGGGCGTGTGTTGGACAGTATTTGTTACTTTATTAATACTTGGATATTTATTTTACGCATTAGTGATGAGGAACGCAGGCCAACTAAGTAATTCTATCAGTTTTAACCTTGAATAAATTATACAAGACACTGAAAATAAAGGTTAATGTAATTGACTTTTGCAAACGTTGGATTTTAAATGACGAATACGTAATTCTAGTGATTACAACAAATGCGTCCAATACGCTTGTTAGTATTTTAAGTCTTTCTCCCTGACCTAGGACAATGGAATGTTCTGTCTTGTAGGTACCGTTACACGTCCACACGAGTAGAGTAACCCAATGACCCACGAACTAACAATACACTGAATTTTTTTTAGTAATAAAACATTGCAATACTCGTTTGTTACTAAAAAGTAAGAATAATAGGTTTGTTTACTTGAAGCCTGTACTTAACTTCCAGTAAGGTCAGGCGATAGGCAAACAGTAGATACTTAACAAAGAAAAGCAGTAGTCATAAACATAAACAAAAGAAAGCAAACCATTAAAGTGTATAAACAACAACAAAAGCATAAAATCAATTTTCGTAAATAAAACATGCCGTAAAATTAAATTGCTTGAACAGACAAAACTGTATTTTTTGCGCAACACGTTTTTGAAAAATCACAAGAATATGAACAAAGACAGTTTTTATAACTTCAGCCTAGCCGTCCCAAAATCTAAACCGGTCCACACATTTGTAAAGCTTCGAAGCAGATTTCATTACGTCTTATGGGTTCAATGAAAGGACCGTCAATAAAATCGGTAAAGTAAAAGATATTCGAGCCGCTCAGGTACATTCGAGCATTGAGATCGTTCATAGACTTGTCAGGTGTCGCTCAATGTACAAAAAGGAAGAATGCCGACAAAAAATGGTTGGGAGAAACGTAGAGCGGCTCGAACGAGTCAGAATTGAAGCGTCCGTAACATCCGTGAGGTTATTGAGGAGCGCACCACCGGAGCGTAACGTCACCGATGCGACCGCGGGGTCGATGACCGTCTGAGGCTCGTTCGTGCAATCGATTGGACGATGCAACGCAACGTCTAGACAGCGATCGCGATCCAATTCGGACGCCTATAACGCCTTTATTTAGATGACCTCCGCTGACATTTGCGAGCCGAAACAAAGGAGCGAGACAGGTGGCGTCCGGCGAACACACCGATACCGCAGTACCTAGTAAAATTAAACACGCACACACACGCGCCGATGAGAGCTTTCACCCGCCGCGTCGCCCGAAGCGATTGCTCGACATACATAATACAACTAAAGTTATTTATATATAGATAATTCTTCAACGCATTAATTTTTCCACGGGCGGAATAATGATTGTTCCCTGTCACGCAATATCAAAGTGTACAAAACGTTACCAAACTCACCAAACTTCCTAGTAACAAAAATAACAGAATCCGTACGACCGACGCTACAAAAAGGCCATTGATGAAATCTTTTTTAAGAACTCGTCGTCAGAGGTTTTACGATTTAAAGTTAAATAACGTGGAGTTACCTCAATTATGGAATGAATGATAAAATTAGATTCTTTTTTGCGTTAACAGACTGGCAAATTAGAAGATGGGCAATCTGATGTATTGCTAAGTCAGTAATGCCAATGAACTTGCAAGAGCGGAAAGGTTATGAAATTAATCTTGTTTAAAACATTTAAAACAGTTTTTATAGGAACTGCATACTATTTGTTTGAGAAAAAAATTGGACAAGGAGGACGATTAGTATAAGTGTACATACTATATTTACGCTTAGTGCGATGATGTTTGGCGAAAAACTCATTACAGATGCTGTACATGCTAAAAATTATGCAATATGGTAATTTATGCATACCCTGCAGTACCTATAATTAAGCTGCAGGTTACACGGAAAGGACGTGATGCGCGGACAGAGCGCTCGTGTTACTCTTATTGATGAAATACGTACAGATGTGGTACGAGCTAAGTGTCCATCCGGGCTAGACGTCTCTTCTATCTGATTCTTGCCTAATCGGTAAACTATGCTAGTAGGTAGGTAATAGACAGAAGCAATTCTATAGTATTAAAATTACAGTTACTTAATAACCGTATCGATCTCAAAAATATTAAAACATGAACAAACAATAAAGGTGTATATGAATAACCTGTCACAAGCAAACCAGGTCAGTGGGAATGATTTATTAACTATCCGATGACTAATAGTTAAAATTCTACGAAAATTCTCTGTAAGAAATTTGCCAACAACAATGAAGTTAACTTCTACTTATAGTGAAATAAATGATTAACGCGATTAATCATAAATTTGGACAGTTCACACTTCAATTACACAGACAAATAAAGGTGAAATTGTTCCACCCCTATGTGTGTACAAAACCTGTTAAAAAATCCTGCTTCTATTCTTGATAACAAAACATTGACCAAAAAGATATTCTTTATTCCATTTACCTTTATCCGTGTGATCTGGTTTCAAAGTAGCGCATGAAAGTCTAGATACTGAATGCATAGGTGCCGCACTTGACCTATTTTTCTGCTCGACGGCGACTCATGTTTATCGCGCAACCGTTTACACGTGAACTTAGAATAAACATAATAGAACTTTACATAAACAATTTACAAACAATAGTGTTCGTTTATTTTAATTTATCGAAAAACTACAAGTTGATACAATTGAAAAGCACTAACTATACATATTCCACGCGTTATGTATACTTCAAGGCAAATTTAATTAGTATTAACTAGTACTTGATTTTAAATATCCCTTTTAAAAGCAAAATATAGGATTTTGTAAAGAGAAATTTAGTTCTTACTCATTACATTCATATTACCATTCAGTAAATCAGAACATACACTAGAATTTAAATTCAAGCCCAATAGAAAATGCAAGCGAAGACGAGACTTAAGGCTAGTGAACAATAATTTAATCGGTGTTTTAAAATTTGGGTAATTTTGGTGTCAAAAAAACAAGATAACATCTGGTATCAATGCATCTAAATTCAACAAGAACTTGAATACATATTTACTTCATTTTGAGGAATTGTTCATATTTATGTATGAGTAGAATGAAATTGTAATGCGGAGCCCATACATGTACGAGTATTCTTATAGTGTCATTTTATTACTATAAAGTTTCCATGATAGGCAATGAGCCTCAATAAATGGACTATTCAATACAAAAAGATTTTTAAATTCGAACCAGTAGTTCCTGAGATTAGCGTGTTCAACCAAACAAACTCAACTGCTTTGCAATATTAGTATAGAAGTATAGATTAGGTATACTCGTATGATATAAAAATTAATGTCACTTTGTCAAATCTCACAAATCTGTTACAATATAATATAGGGCCATTCCACGACATAATTTGAGTCATAAATGTTAAACGATCGTCCTTTGCACGGGACAGGAATTGCTATGTATGAACTATATATAATATTTATTTACTTTTCCGAGGACATGTTACATTAGAACATAAAACTTAAACACTTAAAACTGTGTTTAAGTATCGCATTATTTTATATTCAACATACATACATACACCGTACGAAATACTGAAGGGCGCTGTGATAACGCCGTGTACTCTGTGGTCATTGTCTGATATCAGGAACCAGTTTGTTCCACGCCCACGAGCCGGCCGATAAATGGGAGTCAACTTGAAATAATACCACTGTAAGTGATCAATACTGCGAAAGTTGTATCTTGTTATTCTTGTTGCAGATATTGTGAAATTATTTGAATGTTAGGCAATGAGCGTTTGAACGTGATAAATTGATTCTGTGAGTACATTTAATCTTATAGTGAGTGCATTTGCATATTTTATTGTATTTCAGTTGATTTATTCGATTGAGCCTTTCCGGTTCTAGGTGCGTCAAAAGGAATGTACAATATTAAATGTATATCTACAAATGATTTTGGAATTAATCAGACCTCATTATAATTTTAATTTAAGCAAACGCGTAAAGTAATCGGTGTTTGGGATTAAAATTATTTTATCATTTATCATTCATTCATCTAAAGCAAAAATTTGGTTGTTGGTATGCCATTGTACTTTTAAAGACACTAAAATCAAGTTTTTTTCCGTATTTTCAGGAGACTAGTCAAACAGTGCATAGTATAACACCTTTTTGTATATTTCATCCATAAAGGACTTGATAATCTCCTAACAGGACCTGACAGGACGAATTTTTAAGGGATTTCGTTTTTTCTTTCTAAAATTCTCGAAATTACTTAAGTTTCATTCGCTGATGCGTTCCTAGTATAAAGGTCGAAATCGGAATGCGCTCTGTCTAATACGAACCTGCACCAAACATATTTAGTTTCAAAGCGAAATAGTCAAACGTAACGTTGTTGATTATATCTCAAATACAACACATTCCTACTTAATACATTGGGGTGGCTGCAAAGGGGTTGCAATGACAAAGCCGAGAAGAACTATAGCCGTCTCTTTTCTACATTTAATCCCTTGTACGTGGGATCCTAGTTCCAGACAACAGCTACTTAAAATAGCATAAATACATACATATACTTTCAATGGCATCGTCTCGGTAAATTTTTGAGGTGGCGGTTTTCCTGCGTCAGTAGAAATGTCCTACGTAGTTCTAAATAAAGCATCAGTCATACTCATCATCTATTTTATCTCGTTTTATGTATCTATTTTGATGCTATACTGACAAATACTTGATAGTTCAAGGCAACAAAAAAATCAAAACGGTTCATGAAAATAAAATAAACAAATTGGTTGTAAAACATTCATGTCAGTTTATGAAAATAAAAAATAGGTTTACAGAATATGTTTAAAGACTATATTTTTTTATAAAAACATACAGTTTTTATATAAAATCAGATACAAATGTTGTTAAATTATTAGGTTACAATTCTTGCCTCTGGGACAATGAAAGGCAAAGGTTAAGTTAATACTTTAAAAGAGGATGGGTTAGGTTAGGTTAGTAATATATTAGTTATTCAAGAGCCTCTAGTCTAAGCAATATATATATATCAGCAATGCATATCTAACATAGTACGTATGCGAGCGACTATTACGCTCAAGAATGTAATATGGTGAGCAACGCAGCAACGTAATATCTAGAATCAGAGCTTAAAGCACAGGTAATCGTCGAAGGTCGATGGGAACATAAAGTGCCATACAATGTCTTGACTGCTTTATTGCAGTTATAAATATCAGGCGATTACTTTGAAATTCTATTTACCGGTTCGATTGTTTATAAATAAGTTGTGTTTTTACGTTTTCAAAATACCCAGAAATCTTCAGGACTTCCTTTTAACAATTACCAATCTGTATTTTATGAGGCAATTTAATTATATAACATCCTGACATTTTCATTTCGACTCATTTCTTAGAAATTATCCTATTATACCCGAACTTCCTTTCAAATTGACGACTGTAATTGCGTCAACATTTCACAAAAATATTTTTTTCCATTTTTAGAAGCAGATCATTTCATTTGAAACGTCTTTTACGTATAAATATCAATGAAAGCGAATAAAATCAAAATCAATAATTTGTCATTACGCCAAAAAAAAGTAATATTTGTCATTTTAGATTGATTACACTTATCTAAGTCTGGATTCATTTAGAATTCTAACAATAAATAAAATAATAAATATTATTTTATACATCGAAGGTTCCATATTGACAATATATAATTAAGTACATTTAACTATAAACCCATATCTCTCTCATGAGATTAATAACTTCACAGTTATGATTTTTTAAATTTGAGATTTCTTTTTTGAAAGATTAATGTTAAGAAAACGTAATCGTGCAGAGGAAGCAGAGTTAGAAAGCGAAACGACATCAAGGGGAGGAACATTCTAATGCAATATCCGCTACAACCGCATGACCAACTAATGATGACTCACTGGACCATGAGAAAACTATGATACAACAATAAATAAAATAACACACAGCTCTACACTCATGATGTCACCGAGAATCCCTTTGTTGCAGGAACCTTGGACAAGTATGTAGTCACAAAACAGGTATCTAAATTAATAATTGTTGTCTCATTGGCCGGGAAAGGAATTTTCCTTTCGTATCAACGTCTCTTTGTTTTGAAGTAGCAAAGTAAGTGGCCACTGCCGCATGGACATCTGTAATCAATCCCAGGCCTGATCAAGGTCTTACTTGCCATAGATACGTTGCTACCCCAAAGAACTAAGTTGCAACGTCTTAGACGGGTATGTCTTCCCTTACCACGCCCTTTAATCCAGAACAAAGCAACACATAAACCTGATATTATTAGGTAGAAATATTCCTATGGGATTTCTACGCTAAACTCTCATTTCATATCGTTAATATTTCAAGACATCTCAAGAATATTGTATAGCGTTATAACACGAACAAATTGCTTACCCCGCAAGCAGTCTTTAGAGAACAATTTATCAACGTACCCACCGCACTGTATAATAATACCGAAACAATTTCCAGACAAAGGATCAGATGTTCAACAATGCTTAACTAAAGCGGGCAAAAAGCGTGGTAAAATTTTCATTTTGTTATAATCAAGATATTGATAAAAGGCCAGCAAAAACCCCGGTTATTTAATGTATAGTGCGGGGACGGGATATAATCCGGGCTCGCTACCTGCCGGTTTGCAAACGAGGATCAATTTCCCTACAGCCAGGTAACCAAATTATGCATGGCCGCATTGCTATATAATACACACGAATTCTCGCTGGAAGCTGGTATCCGACCTTATAAAATAAATTTTATTGTTGGCAATTGAGTATTTCAACGAATTTGCTAAAGAAATTGTCATGAGCAATTTTCGAGTACTTATACATGAGTTGATTATGAGAGATTAAGAAAATCAACGTAATTTAGTCGCAATTGAAAGAAAGGCGTACAATGAATGAGGAAGTGTGGAATGTGGAAGTAATTGAGTCATTTAGCGAGTAGCTGCGCCGGTGGGGGGGCGCGGGCGTGGGGGGAGGAACCGCCATGAGGCAGCTCGGCGTGACCTAGTTCTGCACTCGCGTCGGCTCAAGGACGGATCGACCGCTATTTATAGAGTTCATTCGTAGTTCGTCATAGCATCGCACTTTACATAACTGAAGTAAGCTGTCGCTAGGTGCGCCGCGGCACGTGATGTTATAGGCGGCGTCGCAGACGAACTATCGACTCCTAAACAAATACAAATACTTTCTAATCATCTAATCGTACTTTTTCCTAATGATTTTGTCCACACTCATGAAAACAATTTTACAATACAAAAAATGTAGTCTCATTTATCACTAAGTTTTTGTTTCTATTTAAATTATTACACTGGTTTTTGTAAGATAGCTCAAGTAAAACTGATCGTCTAACCCATTTTAACTTATGACACGTTTCTGTTTGAGCGTTTAACAGATTTTTTCATAAATGCAATTTCAGTCTGCGGCAATATTGAACGACATTACTTTCCCACGGCGACGGGCAAAGGGGAATGATTGTTAGTTAAGCGTAATAATAACCCATTTCCCTATTAACACGGGGTATTGATACACGAGATTGACCTGGTCACGCGAAAGAGCCGAGGTCAAACACAAGGAAAGCTTTCAGAACTCGGTATATTTAGCCTGCAAACGGAATCACTAATAAAAATAAAATCTGTTTCAAATGGAGTTCATAGAAATAGGAAGTGGATTTGTGTCTTTTTCTTTTAAATCGCTGAGATATTTTGCTAACAAAACACAACATATTTTCAATGTAATTAATATTTGATTTGGAACAATGTTTTAGGCTAGAAATTATGACAATCGTGCTACAGCAAGATCAAACTTAATCTGTCTGAAGCACAGAGTCTCGTACATAAAGGAGTTACATCAAAATGGTCGTAAACGAACAAAATCATTGGGCACTATATAATATTCTATTTATTACATTGACATTACGCTAGAAGGTACCAGGCGGCCATAATGCGCGTAGCATTGGCGCAAATGCAGTTTGCGTTGCATTCTATTGCCGTTGTTCCGAGGTCGTGATGCAATGTGGTCAGGTGGTACGTAGGCTATGTTGAATACGCGATTGCATCACAACTCACGTGCACAAGAGCCAAATGCAGTTCCGACTACACTATTATATACCTACTTAGCAACGAGAAGGTTACGCGTTATATCCAACGCTTAAACAGAATATAGGCCTGAGAAAACGACTTATACGGATAATTGAAGCGATTACAACATCCAAGGAAATAACAAGTAAACAGCCTTTAACGATTATGGACTTAAAGGATTAAACACCAGGTAATAGAATATCTAAAAATAAATAAAAAAGATTATACGCCGGAAGCATCCGCCGTTTCCCAATAGCTACTCATTGATTTATAGAATAGAACGACTTAAGATAAGTGTTTTTTAATAATAACAGAAATGAACGTGGAAAGAATTTCGTTCAAAGAAAGAAGAGAAGAAACATCATCTTAAGCAGATCAACTACTTACTACCTATTAAGTTATTTGTAAGTTAAATCTTCAATTGTTTCAGTAAGTGAACAGATAAGAAAAAATAACATAGCAACAGCCAACAAGCATCATCGATTTTCTCTATCCAAACACATCGCGATACAAAACAGTGCTCGTTTCAGTCGATTGCGTTGGGAGTGTTTATGCGAAATATATGATTCGTCCGTGTATTGTGAACGCATGTTTACAAATACACGGGCAACTCAACGTTTCTCCAATACACTCTATCACTAGGCGATAACTATGAGAAAATAATTTTACTGTTATTCCCAGCGGCACGCACACGTATGCAACACGGGAACGTAAGATGAGTCGGCTACGATTGTAAATTTTTGTTAATGCGTTTTTATTGGTGATGTGCCGGAGATCCGTATCCGTATCCGCGGATATCCGAGACTTGAGAAAGATCTGAATCCATATCTGTTACTTTTTGGGCGGATCTCAAACGGATCTTTTATAACTATTAAATTATATATTATTAAATTCATATTATTTATTTATTCATTATATACACAAAATTCTAAATGTACATAATTAATTAGGCAGCAATGAAATAGTATTAAATTCCATGTTGTAATTCCAAGTAAGTAAATTTGTTAGAAAATTGAGATCCGTATCCGCGGATCTAGACACGAATGATCCGTATACGCGGATCTATCAATAAAACGATCCGGCACATCTCTAGTATATATACAGCTCTCCACCTGCCGTGTTTATAATAAACTCTCGTGGTTGGACAATACTAAATTACAGGCTTTTAACTGTTCCTTAATTAATGTACGTTCGGAACTTGTTAAGGTTTGTTTAACTTTTAAATTTATGGATACATAAATAATATTGCGTTATAATTGTCCCTAGTCTTCTTATGGTATACCGTATTGTGTTAGTACTTGTAGTTTTATGTAATGTAAATACAATAATTAAGATTATGAAGATTTAGAATGATGAAAACTATTTATAATTAAATTTTAATACAAAATCATTTCCAATATATTCCGTAAAAGACAAAAAAAGTTGACAAGAGACGATTTGAAAAATAGACGATAAACTTAACTTCGAGGTTTGGTTCTATAATCACAACACCATTGTCTGACAACAGTAGAAATCCTTGTGAAATTATAATTAGTAATGCAAAACATTGACCTCGGGCTTGGACAAGTTCCAAGCTTTCAACCTGTATTAAGCTTTGTGAATAGCAAAGTTGATGCTATCCAGAGTTCCCTACGTTTTAGCCGACGACAAAGCTTCGTCTTCTACTTCAGATCCTTTTGTTGTGAATACTTGTAAGAAAGTCGCCTGTATTACGTCCCGTGTTGAATGGTTGCTGTTGCTACCTTGAATTTCAAATAAGATTGCAACTAAACTAAACTTCAATATAGTTATATCAAATAGGCTAGGTAGTATCAAATAGGTGTGCTACGCGGTTTCACCCGCTACTAAATAAGAAAAAATAACCAACAAACATAGCGTGATGTTATATAGCCTATAGCCTTCCTCAATAAATGGATTATTCAATACAAAAGATTTTTTTAAATTCAAACCAGTAGGTCCTGAGATTAGCCCGTTTAA
>DWLI01002345.1:0-13390 GCA_018249915.1 Cecropterus dorantes dorantes
AATAAACATATATATTTTTAAATGTTTTTATTTATTATAAGATTTAATATATTATAAATAATTCGTAGATTTATGAACGACAAAAATCGAATTCAATCCATCTATTCAGATCCAGACTGCTCAATATGCCAGCACACATTTCCATAGTAATCGCTACATGTTCGTAAGCACGCACATAAAAGATATTGCGAATTGTATCCATAGTCAACGGATCTATCGACATCGTAGATTGTATTGTTACCCTAGACGCTGGCTTATTGTCATTTTCAGCCTCGTCAACATCAACGCCCATTGTCTTAGATATTTGTATATATTCCTCGTCAAATTTATCAGCCATTTGACTGAGAATTATCATCACAGCCCTATATTTCTGCTTCAATAAATCCTCCCCTTCAAACCAAGGCTTAAGTAAACGAGCATGTGAGTTTTTCAAAATTTGGTAATATTTCATTCTGTCTTCGAACTGTTTATGCATCATTTTCTCTCTCCAATTTGCTATAGATAGGTCCCATACGTCACCGGGAACCATTTCAGCATACGAGTCCTTCATTTTTACAACTTCCGTTTGATGATAGAAGCAAACAGGGTTTTTCATCACAAACATTTCAGCTTCCAAAAAAAGCTTTTTGTACGGGTAAATTTGCGGTTTAACAGCAACTGCTTCTTCAATCGCATTATTTAATGCACTTTTTACTATATTTTTAATTGCCTTCCTATTAATTCTCTCTTTAAGAAACTCAACCTTTCTTTTAATTCTATCGACGTTTTCCACGGAATCACCTTGAAGGTGTATTATTATTTTGTCGCCTAATGTATCAAAAAAACAAATATTACATGTACTGAGTTCCCAGGTCTCGTTATATATACCAGGCTTGCTTGAAATAAAACTAAATAATATATCTTTACTCTGTCCAGGCGATAGAACATCTTCGTTTTTATTAAAATAAAATACTTGTTCATAAACATCTTCAGGTATAAACGGAAACGAACGTCTAATTTTCTTCCAATAGTATCGCAGTGTAACAGTTCCAAGATTTTGAAGAAACAGCTTGCTCCTTCCCATTCTGCTAACGGGTGCATTGAAATAATAAGACCAATAATTGCAAACCTCATGCCAAGGTTCCTTCTTTATATCACATAAATGTGACAGTTTTTGTCCCGGTATGTCTTTTATAAATACTGTATTATTTATTCTAAGAGCGAAAACGGAATCAGTTAAATGAGAAGGGTCATCTATTACTGTTGTTTCCTTTATCTCAGGCAATGGTGGCATCTTCTTTGGTGTCGGTTTAGGCTTGTTGCCTTTTATCATCAATTGCTTCAGTTCAGGTCTGAAATGAAGGTCCAAAGTATTTTATGAAATTGAAAAACACAAAAATACAAACTACTTTAAATATTACCTATGTGGGTCAATTTTCTTTATTTGCTTCTTCAGTTCATTTTCTCGTTGAGTTCTATAGTCTTCATATTCTCTATTTAGTTGAGGGCATGACTTTCGATTTGCATTCCCAGAAATGCCTTTTTCTGTCATTTGGATATACTCTGGTACCCCAACATGTTCCATAACACGTGGTCGACCTTTTTCAGCACGAGTTCTTTGTACTTCATATACTGGTTTGCAGAAGCATTTCTGTTTTAATCTTTGAGGTTGTTCCCATAAAAAACCTCTCACGGTAGGCTTTGGCTTTATCTGAGCATGCTCTAATACAGTCTTTCTTTCTTTGTCCTCCCTAACTTTTTCAAGAAGATTCATCGTCAAGTCTGCCGGAGCTCGGCCAGTTTTTTCAGCTAAATGGGTAGTTTCTTCTTTTCTTATATGAATCCATTTTTCCCAGAGAACTAACTCACGGTCTGGAGTAATTATATTTTTTATTGCGTCTTGTGCATCGCCGGCCTCCATAATTACACAGCGTTGTTTCAAGAATTTTTCAAGAAAAGTATGAAATTTATCAATAACGTATAGATTTTATTTTTGTTTATTTTGTTTCTTTTATATTAGTTATGATGATGACAGTGACTCATATGTCAATTGGGTCATTTTTTATTCATATTTCTTAGATATTGAACACTTTGGTATTGTCAATTATGGCTAGATCTTGACATAAACATCAGAAATATAAATATATCAAGTTAATTAATCACACAAATAACTTATATTATAATAAGTAACATTTACAAACCGAATATAATATAATAACATATAACACTAAACATAACCCTTTAATTACTGTTCTCAGTTATGTGAAAGAATTGTATTTTGCGTGAATTTATTTGATACCTATGATATAATTTTGACATGTGTTGTCATAATAAATTAAAATGGCATAGTATCTAACAATTAATAATCTAAATTCCAGTGTTATTATAAAAAATGCACATAGCAGCTTTAACTCAAACGGGTAAAGATGTTTTTTTTTTGATTTTATGAGAGATATATTTTATTTAGTAAAGTATTATTTTTTATCCAGAGGAGGAAGAGGTGACACAAAAAGAGGAAGTCAAAATTATACCTCCCTTTGGATCTCTAGAATGGATACAATATTTAAGCGAATCCGATGGCGGGCTCCCTACACCTATAGATGTCTCTATCACCGATTCCTTAATGTACTATTGTCCTGAACTTAAATGGTACAACTTTGATATATACCCTCACAAAGTTAAAATGACTAATACAGGATATACTTGTAAGTATTTGACTTGACTTTGACAGGTAGAATCATTCTAATCTGACCGGGGAGGTACCACCGCCACATCTACATATTTCCATCGTTACCGAAAGGCAAGAACTGGTTTCCTGCGTTGTGGTAAAAGAGTGTCATTGCCGGCTCACTTATATATGAGGCGACCACCTTAATCTTTGGAAGTATCAATACGTCTGTGATCGTCTCCAGATAGAATCTCTGTTCTATATGAAGTTGCTCCATGAAATGTCCATGGGCGACTTACCATACATAAGGTGGATTACAGGCTCATTTGCTACTAGAATGTGTTAAAAAAAGTAAACATTACATTATTCTAAAAAAGTAAACATATCTACATATGCTGTTAATTTTAGTATTAATTGGTGCAAAATGGAGAACAGAGAGACCTTACTTAGAGGGCGGACCGTTTCTTGAAAAGCACGTGTTCTCTCAGATTCACTTTCACTGGGGAGCTGATATGATGGAAGGAAGTGAGCATACCGTTGACAAAAGACGATACCCCGGAGAAATGCAGGTTAGATAACTAGTTCGTAACATTGATCTTCGACAGATAGCGTCGTTTTGCGCTAACTCATATCGTGTTCCTCCTCCGGTTTCGAGATTATAATGTTTTGTCGGGCATTTTTGATTTAAAACATCTATAGGCGTACGTAAACTTGATTGTTGGCGTGGCGATCTATTATACATTCTTGGAACTATTAAGCATCGTACAAAACTAATCGGGTTACTTCGACTTAATGCGGGGTACTGTTCGTAGATGGCGTTATTTTCATTATGGTATATATTTAGTTCCTGTCACTATCTTGTCTTACACGCATATTCCTTGTGCGAACATGATGTTTCACATCTCCCTAGAATCGGCATTTTTTTATTCTTTAAACGCATTTGCTAACTAAAGTGATGTTGAATATACTTTCTGGCTTGCATTTCTTATTATTTTTGTAACATTGTTAGAGTAGCGGCGACAACTTATTATGCTTCCACTGCTGGATACAGTCCAAGTTGTAGATTGCTTCGTTCAATGCTTCGCTTCAATCGCGTATAATATTCCACGACTGCTAAATTACCTACTTGATTGATAATGAGTTTACTGGGTGCGATGTTCAATATGTTTATGACTTAAATTGTAGGTGACATTCTTTAGATCTGAATATATGACCCAAGAAGAAGCCCTGATGCACCCTGATGGCGTCGTCATGATATGCTATATAATAAAGGTAATATATTATTTTAAATAGATTCATTGCCTATAAGTTATTCTTGTGGCTTATCAAAAACAAATTATCGCCAATTTTTTTTTGTAAAATCGTAGTACTACATCCTTCACCAATAGACGTTTTGATACTTTTTTTCATCAAATGTCTAATCATCATGTCTTCTAATTCCAATTCAAGCTTAATTTGATCTTACTGAGTATTTTAAATAAGTTTTAAGCACCATGTCTGTAGTTCTAGGTATACGTATGTTGACAAAGTCGAACATATTATCAAGTAGTCAATTATGTGTGTTGGTAGAAGTTTGAGCTAAGACTTAGAATCCAAACAAATATTGGGTTTGAATAGACAAAGTTTTTCAAAGTAAATATTCATAAGTTACAACGACTTACTGTTTCAGTACGGTGTAAATCCAGATGAGAGACTTAGCTGGGTAATCGAAGGGTTTCCACGAGTCCGTGAAGCCCAAACTCATACCCGTATAGGACCATGTCCTTTATCCCGTCTCTTACCCATGTTCTACGAAGATTACTTTCTGTACTGGGGCAGTTTGAAAAATGTGGCTGGCGAAAGCTTTGTCGTTAGATGGCTAGTGCCCAGAATAACTCTGTTTGCGTCCTTTGAACAGGTAACCTTTTTTAAACTATATGAAAGCAGCAAACGAGTATGCTGCCTGGTGGTAAGTGACCACTGCCACCCATGGGTGGCTAACCTTAGCTGGAGTTGTAGTCTACATGAAACTAGCCACGGATGCGTTGGTATCCATTAGGACTAAGTCGGAATGCCTCGGATAAGTATGTCTCCCTTACCACACCCTTCAAACCAGAACATTGCAACTTATAATATCTCTATTATTAGGCAGACGTATAACGGTGGCGCTCCCGGAGTCGAACCACTAAGAGTCCTACCACTTTGAAAGTCGTTCTGAATATACGTAGATATATATTTACATTTAATGCCTTTCACATAATTGTACCAGTTTAGCATTCCTAATATAACCTGGGGCTAAAACAGACCCAAAACAGAAATATAAATGAATCAATTAAATATTCTGGCCGGCTTTAGAAGTCGGAATAATTTAGCTCCCAGAAGTCTGTGTGTCGGATCATGTCGGCTGTTAGGTAGTAACTTTGCAGTTACATAAACTACATACCTACTCGTATATCTATTATCCGTTTATGTAACGACCCAAATGAATTAAGTTCAGATTTTTGTACCTACCTAAATGGATTGGATTAGAAGAGAAATACTGTTATAATCAAAACAGTATTTTCGTAGCTTATCTCTCATTGCTTTCTGTGTAAGAATATTTACTATGTTGAGATTGACCGAGATACCAAAAGGAATACCCTGCGCTAAAATGGTATACACTCAGGTCAATTAACATTTGATTAGGTATGTAAAGAGTATATACGAGTACTCGTACCCGTTACAGTTAAAATGGATAAATTTCGCGATATAAGTCTAAAAACCCAAATTTGTTTCATAAACCCAAACATCCTATCCTTTTAGAATTATTCGGGCAAAAGTCTCAAACACTTCAGAATAACAACGTTAAGCATGCCCTTAAGTATATTTTGTGTAATGTTTTAGACACTAAATTTTACGGAGTCCCGAACTTCTTGCCTTGGTTCCTTAAACCCGTGACATTTTATTAGTCCCAAGATGTTAGTTCAGGGTTATCATAATTTACGCTGACCTCTACAACGTGTAGTTTTCGGATCACGTAAATCGTACAATGAATGATGTAATGGACATAAAGTTCAGTGATTTAATATGGAAAGACACCCATAACATTTGTTATTGCCACGCACTTAATAGTTTATCGTCCGTTTAAGGTTTAATGTGGCAGACGAAGTTTGATTTATTTATTTATAGTTTATTAAAGGTAAATTAAGTTCATATTTTATTTCATTTCTGAGTTTGTATATAGATAGGTAAGTGTGAAGTGCAGAAAATGTTCTGTACCTCTGACCACACCACACATTACGAAGTACAATACGGCATTGCTTAACATTGTTATTTTAAAAGACAATTAAATAGAAAAAGCCGTGATGCATTCGTTGAACCTAAATCGACAATTGCGAATCAATTTGACAGATGAATGAATTTCGAAAACTCTGGGATCCGTGGGATGAGCCGAATCTTGGGAACTTTCGGGAACTAAAAGATCGAGAAGACAGACATGTACTTTTTATCAGCCCACATTGGAACCAATATAACTCTCTATTACCAATACCAAGGGTTCCAGAACCGTCGATATCTGTTTTATCGCCCGCCTATGAAGCAAATCCTTGGATGCTGCCACCCCAAAACGCCTATATGCTGCCTCCTGCAGAAGAAAATACTGAAGAACAGAAGGAAGAAGAGAATAAAGCGGATTGACGAAATTGAAACTGATGTGTAGAAAATGCAAAAATAAAATGGAATTAATTAATTATAGTCATGGTATTATTTTACTAATTATTTCTTTGAAATATTTGTCAAATTTTGTAAATACTTATATTCTAGTACATTGATTTACTAGAATAATGCAATTAATGTGATAAATCTTAGCATAGCAGGCAATTGTATAACGCGACATCTGTCGGCTATAAGTTGTGACCGTAAAACCCTAACTGAAAAAGTGCTGCTATAAACACATTTAATTAATTTAAGAAATAAATCTAAAAGCCAAAAGTTTCAACAAAAAAATTTAAATTTTAGGCAAAATTTACAATATTTTATACTTAGACTGCAATGGAAACACTGAATGTCAAAAGATAAAATGCTACTCTTTGACACTTTATATCTGTCAAAGTCAACTGTCACGGATCAGCTGGTGCAAATTTGTTAAATTCATTCGATTCAAAACTCTGCACAACACGACGGTGGTAACCTAGCTACGCAGTAGTGTATAGATTTTTTAAAATGTTGCGAAACATACTTCGTACTACGCGGTGGCTAGCGCAGCGAAAAATCAATAGAACCACCCCACTTATATTAAGACAATATTCTCTAGTGAAATCATTGAAATGTAGCTCTATAAGACCGCATAACTGCCGTTATTCTACTCCATCTGATGTAACACAGTCTTCAGAACACATAGAATTGGCGGTATATGAAGAAATTTGTAACGAAACTTTAGAATCTCTGTGTGAATATTTCGAGGAAATAGTCGACCAGACGCCCCATTTGAAAGGCGCCGACGTTACGTATAGTGTAAGTAACATGTAATTTTAACATCAATTAATCCACCAAAAGATATAAAGTATTATTTGTACACTGTAGCTGAGTATATCTATACTAATATCATAAAAGGTTCAAATTCAAAAAATATTTTTGTGTTGAATAGTAAATTTAAAGAGAAGGGTTATAGGCTATATCATCAGGCTATGTTTGTTTATTGTTTTTTTTCTTATGTAGTAGCGGAGAAACCGCAGAGCACAGCTATGTTTTTATATAATTCTTAAGTAAGAAGTAAAAAAAAGATATCAAAGAATTATGCTAAGAAGTACAGTGTCCTCGTTGCAATGGTGTGGTAAGCAAGATACTGTTACATGAGATACAGTATCTAAATAGCAAATGAGCATGCAGCCCACCTTATGGTTAGTAGCTACTGCTGCCCATGGACATTTGTCATCAGCCCTAGGTAAGATCAAAGTCTCACCTAAGGTTAGTCACAGGTGTGTTGCAACCTCTGAGGACTAAGATGCAATGCCTCAGAAAAGTATGTCTCCCTTACCACATCCTTCAAACTAGAACACAGCAGCGTATAACACTGCTGATATTAGGTAGAAATAGGTGTGGCGGTGGTGCTGCCGGGGGCGAAACACAAAAAGGTCTACCACCTTCAAAAACCTAGCTTCTTCAATTTTATAAACAAAAAAACTAAGTAGCTTACAATAACATAATAATATCAACATTATAGATTAAACCTTAACTTTAAGTTCTAAATTACATTACAGCTATTATATAATAATAAATATTTGTTACAGGATGGTGTGCTAACAGTAGTCCTTGGATCACAATATGGCACTTATGTAATAAA
The DNA here is from genome assembly GCA_018249915.1 of Cecropterus dorantes dorantes. Classification (NCBI taxonomy): domain Eukaryota; kingdom Metazoa; phylum Arthropoda; class Insecta; order Lepidoptera; family Hesperiidae; genus Cecropterus; species Cecropterus dorantes. Next base: position 7,947 of record DWLI01002345.1, read on the forward strand.
CAGACAAACACCAAACAAACAAATTTGGCTCAGTTCACCCACATCGGGACCTAAACGTTATGACCTAGTACTAAAGGACGGAGGCTACTGGGTCTATAAACATGACGGAGTAACATTACATCAATTACTACAAAACGAGATATCAAAAATTGTCAAAGACGTAGATTTCAAAACTTGTGCTCATAGTTTTATTTGAATTTTTGTTTTGTAAACGTAGGATAAGAATTATAGGATTTTATTTTTGTTATTTGGTTTTATTTATTATCCAAAATGGAAGTTATAGAGGATGGCAATATTATGGACCGGATCCCGATTCTATTGCAAAGGGATTTGGAATATTATCAGGTAACACATTTGTTATAACTAATATGTATTATTAACTTTATCCTAATACAAAGCAGTCCTTGAACTTTGATAAGTAATTCATTTGAATTAAGTTACATAAATAGTTTTTTGTAATACAATTTTTTTTTGTCATTCACGTCATGACTTTAGTACAAAAACATATATTTCTGTTATTATTTACCTCAGTATTATGATATTTCATAACTCTATATGTAATTTATAGAACAATCAAACTGTGCTATCAGAAAAAATATGCCGAGGAGTTGTCGGTGGGAGATTGGATTTTCCAAGAAATGCTTCTTTTGCTTCTGTAAAAATTGTTCGGTGGCTTGAAGATGAATTCTCCATCGCATTTAAGTATGTACATTTTATTTAAATTATTTTAGTTAAAAAACCTAATGAATATTATATTACAATAATTTGTGGTAATTTGTAAGATTTTATTATAGAACATGTCTATTTTATGCATTATTATTCAAGTTACTACCATCGTCACAGTATATTATTAACATTAAAGCTGTTTTAATTAGGAATGCTTATGATAATTATAATTATAAATATAGGAAAAATTATATGAACATAATTTTAAAATATAAAATTTTCATATACTATCAAATTATACATGTATATTTATAATTTCTATTATAATTTCTATTATACCTATAGCTTTAGTAAAAATATGAAAATAAAGAATTGCAAGTCAAAATAAAAAATCTTAAGTTTAAATGGGAAAAAAAAAATCTAATTCCTACATTTGCAAATTGTATATCTTAATGTTGGACCTTTTGGATATTACATAGATAGAGCATTTCATTTTTGTGTAGACACCTTTCGATAGCACTTAAATGTATAAATAGCCAATACTTTAGTCTGGAATTATTACAAATTAGGTAGGCCATGGTTTTAGCTGGATTTGAAAAGGTAACTTAATTGTAAATGAAAATAACTTTTGACTATGTACATGGATATTAATGAAGTAAAGGGTAACTACCATGGTGAATAAATATATTTCCAATCTTTTATATTCAGTACTTTTGGAACATGTAGACAAACATGCAGACAAAAAAAAATGTGCTTATTCTTAGCCCTTTAAAATTTTTTATTGCAAATATATGTGATGTACAGACTTAAGAAACTTTTATTTATATTATGACATTTATATTACTTAAGCTCATGCCAATGATAATTATGTAATTTTCCAGACAAGGTTCAGGAATGTTTGTGACTATTGATGAAGAGGAAACAGATGGAGGTGTCGCAAAGACATCTGATCCAGACAAGTTCGTCCAACAGGCCATTAAGTCTAGTGACTCTTTACTTGGTAACTATAATAAGTCTTAATCTATTAACAGCTAAATATATATACATAAACTCTTGCTCTTTTGTCAAAAGCAGTTGCACACTTTGATTTTTAGTTCCTTGTAATCACAATGGATTTTATGCTATTGGGTATTACTCACTTATATAGGTATTATAATATGTCTTAGGAAAATTTACTTTAAGTGTTGATTAATGTATTGATTGACATATTAAACAATGTTTAATATTGCAGATCTTAGTTAAATACATAAGAAAGTATGAGTTTTTTTTCTTGTCCGTTATCTGCTTCTATTTAACGTTGATGCCTAATCCAAATAGTCCATTGCTAGTTTAAAGCCTTCACTAACTTGCGCCACGCGGATCACTCCTATGTCATCTGAATCCAGCAGTATACCACCGTCTGGTTCAGGTCATCTTTCCATGAAGTCAGGGTGGGACATGTACTTCTTTTGCCCATACGTTTTATCCTTTCGAGTTTCTTTACCTGGTTACATTATGAATTACGTTTTAACTTTAGTCTAATACTTCCAGAGGCATTCGTTAATTTACTACTTCTGTCTTTAAGTCATAAATGTATATTTCAGAACACCTCCACATGTTAGCCCAAGAGGCGTTAGACCACGCTGATCTGCCAGTGCTTACAGCGACTCTAGGTGCCGCCGCTTTGTTGAAGAACAGTTTATACTGCTACGTGCAACATGTAGAGGATACGGGGAACACTGAAAGACACTCTCTTTTGCAGGTCTCTCTTATTTTCTTATACTTTATTCTTATTACCGTCATCATTACGAACATTCTCATCACTATTATAATCACCAACATCAATATCTCAAACATTGTCACCACCAACATCATTAATTATCATCATCACCCCAACCATCGTTTCCAATATGAAATGCACTATCATCATTGATAACATCATCTTGTACTCTTCAAAGTCTACCAATATGTTCTCCAATATCATTAATACCATGCCCAAAACCACCTCTGTAATAAAATAATCTTCACCTACATCTATAATTTTAGCATTTCTAACATCCTAATCATCATCAATATCATCATCGCTTTCACCATATCGCATATCACCAGACTCGTGTGATTGACTGGACCTAACCCTAAAGGTTTCTTCGTTGTTTAACATGCATTTACTAAAATTATCAATACGATAGGCATTTATCATCAACCCATTATTGTCCCACTGCTGGCCACGGGTCTTCTCTCAAATGAAAGAGTTTTAGGCCATAGTCCACTGCGCTGGTCAAGTGCGAATTGGTAGACTTCACACACATTTGAATCCTCCTTTTTTAGAGAACTCACAGGTGTGCAGATTTCCTCACGATGTTTTCCTTTGCCGTAAAGCAGTGATAATCAATTTCTAATACGATAGTCATTACCACCTATGTAATATCATAATCTTCACCAACATCTTCAGTTTTATCATTACTGACACCACATTATTTATCAATATTACCGTTGTCAAGATAAACCTACTTGTTTGATCGCCTGAGCCCAATCTTAAAGAGTTCCTTGTTGTTTTTCAGGCATGCTACAAACGCTACGTGACCATGTCAGAAGCGGTTGCCGAGAGAGTCCTGGATCTACATAATCGGGTACTGTCTTTGTATATATTGCAAGACTCTGGTGGTCGGCCGATTGATGACCAGAGTAGGACTGTCCCGGACACCGGCACACCCTCTGTTCAAGGATGGTGGCTTTATATGAATGGTGGGTGAAAATTATTTTTATTCAAAGTTATGGTTCTAAAATACTAAATGTTATGATCAAGTTGGTTGGTTGTGTTCATTTTATTTGAAGTGGCTATTATATGGTTTTAGAATTAATAAGTTGCACTCAATGAAATCGTACGTTATGTTAGCTCTCATTTAATTATTTTGCTAATTTATAAAACATTCAACAGTATAATGAAACCTAGTGTAGTATATTACGAGTCGCGCTACAACCCGCTGTTCGCTTAACGCCTAGCGTATTTCATGATAAGAGCTTCTTTCTAAAATTATAGTTTACGGTTCCGTTATTTTACACAGTAAAAGGCGTTTAATATTTTGTTTTGTAGGTAGCAGAAGAGATTTGTGGGACACAGTACCACCGCGAATGGCACAAAGAATCTTTGCTGGGATGCTCAATGAAACTTTGACCATTCTCACCGTTAGATATTGTCAGGTATATAAGATTTTCCATACTCATATAGCCGTTTAAGAGATTGGGGTTATATTGTGTTAAAAATCATCCATCTATCCATCAGCCTTTTTATACCCACTGGCTTAAACCATAATTTGGAAGGTGGTAGAACTCTTTGTGGTTGGTGTGAACTGAGGCACCATCGCTACACCTGTTCTTGCCTAAAAGCAGCAGTGTAAATACCATTCAGATCAGAACATATCGTATCGTGAGGGAGATATATTTCTCCGAGGTGTACCGAAGTCCTCTTTGTACTCAGAGGCAGTAACGCATCTGTTGCCTACTTCAGATAAGACTTTGATCTATTTGGTTGATTACAGATGTCCATGTGCGACAGTAACCACTTACCTTCAGGTGGACTGCCTGCTTTCAATTTATAAAAAATGTACAATAAAATAAACTGCTTTATTATCTATCCACCAGACAAACACAACAGAATCAACAACACCGCTACTCATCAACGACATTCTGAACATTCTGCTATGTGTGGCGCAACTGTTGCCGTCGATATGTACGAGTGGTGCCGACTTGGCGGGTCTGGGGGTGCAGTCGAGGGATGTGAGGGATGTTCACGCGAAATGTAACGAACTATTCAAGTGTATGGTTTATCGAGGGGCGGAGCTTCATTTTCTTCATCAGGTATTCTGACTCGTATTATAAAGGCGAACGTTTATGAAGATGTATGTATATTTGTTACTCTTTCGCGCAAAATCTACTGATCGGATTTCGCTGAAATTTGCTACAATGATGCAAGGATGTTAGATACGTGAACGAGAAGTGTAACAAACTATTCAAGTGTATGGTGTATACATAAATTTGACACACAGAGAGATTATGATCTGGATTTACACACGGGATACTCATTGTGGTAAACGTGACTGACGTGGGCGGAGCCGCGGGAATAAGGTAGTTTTGCATATTCGCCGTTGAAATAATCCTGTATTGTGTGTAAATCCACCAATAGAATCACTTGTTTATCATAATTTGGGTGGTTTAGCTATGATTATTGTTAAATCAAGGGATGAATGATAAACTATGGCATGAAGCTTCGGATGCAAGATTAGAAGATGCGTTCAGCAGTCAATTTAAAGTCTCGATGAATAATTAAAAACGTATCTACTTACAAGCATTTCTTATGGGTTGGGGATATTTTGGGCACCGGTCACAATATATTGGACACCCATGTCTTTATCTAGTTATGACTCGAGCGGGATCGAGTGGCTTAGCAGGAGATAAAATATTTAGACTTGGTGATAGATTTTTTTGTCGCGTTTATTTTTAGAAAATTATGGGAATATGGTAGAAATGTAACCATGATCTCAAAATTATTTGACAGCATGTCTATGGTCTTATTAAATATTTGTCTAAAAATGGCACATTATTACAAACAGGTTCGCCACTCTTGTTATACGTATTCAAAACTTCCCGAAAGTCTATGTAATTTTAATTGTGAATTTGCCTATAGTATAATAATAATAATCTACTCAATTTGTTTACAATAATGATAATTACAGGTATTCAACGAAAAAGACGATTCCCCCTCAGCTAAAGATTGTCCCTTCCCGTGGTTCACGTTCGTC
>DWLI01002346.1:0-13389 GCA_018249915.1 Cecropterus dorantes dorantes
ATAATTTAATAATTCCAGATACGGACAATCAGCGCGTCATTATCCACGTCAAGGATGTCAACGACGAACCTCCATACTTCATCAATCGGCCGCTGCCTATGCAGACGGTGGTTCAGTTAAATGCTGCTCCGAACACCCCAGTCTTCACTCTGCAAGCTAGAGACCCTGACACCGACCATAATATTCACTACTTCATCGTTAGAGACCGGACCGGCGGACGGTTCGAAGTCGATGAAAGGTCTGGAGTAGTTCGAACGAGAGGAACGGATCCCTTCCAGCTCGATATGGAATATGTGCTGTATGTCAAGGCTGAGGATCAGGTAAGAAGCCATTTAAACCATATTTGATGATATGGATAAGGAGAGACACTTGTCCACAGGCTAGCAATGTATCGCGGTAGGACACAAGTGCGTTGCAAAATATCTTCACCGGCACATCTATTTTAGCGTAAAGCAGCAAAACGTATCGAAATGCAGGATTTTCGGTATTGTTGCCGTCTTACTTTTATATGAGGCGACCATCTTAGTCCTCGAGAGTAGCAACGTACCTATCTGTAATCGACTTCAAATGGAACCTCTATTCTATATGAAATTGCTAAAGATGTCCATGGGCAATAGTAACCATTTACCAGCAGGTGGTGTGCATGCTCGCTTTCTACTTCAGTTTAATAAATAAAACGTGCATTCCGATGTAGAAAATAACGATTCCCACAATTCAACAAAAAATACATTGATAGTCAATATATTTAAAACTATACTAACGGTTTCACCCGCTTCTAAATAAGAAAAAGAAAAAGAAACAAACGTAGCGTGATGTTATATAGCCTATAGCCTTCTTCAATAAATGGACTATTCAATATAAAAATAAGTTTTAATTCGAACCACTAGTACTTGACATTGGCCCGTTCAACCAAACAAACTCTTCTGCTTTATAATATTTGTATAGACAGTATAGATATAGAAGTTTAGATAAAAATCGAGTGAGGGCTATTGCTACTTTAATATAACATACCATTATACTAATCACAGCGTTTCCTATAATTTGTAATTGTGAGTAATAATTACATTAAGTCTGGCGACTGTAAACCCACCTATGTTTTTGTAATCATATGCCAACGAAAATTTGAACATATAGTATTACGAGCTACTTAAATGAAATAATTGATACTTCCTGTATCAAACGTAGTAATTTCTGTTTAGGGTGTTATGTATAATTATGACGGTACATAATTACTACAGTTTGTTACGGCAAACATTAATTCGTTTGCTACTGGGGCGTAACAGTATTCACTTCGAAGTATCAAATTACGAGTTGAAGTTTATATTATACTTTGATTATTTAGGTGTTTGTGTGTGCTATTAAATCTTAATGTTGAATGTTTTGTAACTTCAGAGTGGTCGAGTAGACGAGAGGCGGTTCCAGTCTACTCCTGAAGAACGCTTAAGCATCGTCGGCGGTAAACGCGCTCCACAGTTCTACCTGCCCAGCTATGAGGCTGAGATAGCTGAGAACCAGAAGAAAGATTCTGAGTAAGCAACGCTTTCACATTCCCCAAACCATTTTATTTCTTGTTTCGTGTCGTCCCTAAAAAAACAAAAATACAAACTCTTAATAAAAATGTAAATTCTTTATATCTTCATTTATACCTGTCTGGCAGTTGATGGTAGTCGGAATCCACTGTCGTGTGGTGTATATTGACCGCTCAACCACGTAGGTCGTCGACAACCCACGTGGCTGAGCGGTCTATTTACTCAGTTCGAATACCTACTGTGCACAGATTTTACTTTGAGCGTGGATCTTGTTCCTCTTTTAATATGCAGTAACAGAGAAATTTATTATTAAAGTAGTAGTAATAGACATGTTTATTATTAAACTAACTATATAGTTAAGAATAATGCGCCGTACGCTAAGTTGTATCTAAAGCGGCGGATACTCGTATTAGAAAATAGTTAACAACAATGTTATCTAATTCCACCAATTTAGGCAACTTTCACTCTTAGACAAGAACTCGTTCAGTAACGAAAATCTTGAGATACCTAACTCAATAAAAATATATTGATGCATTTTCTACAATAATATTTTCAGTATAATAGGTTTTTAACTTGTACATTTCTCAATTTCAGCATCATCTCCGTAAAGGCAAAGTCGTTCGCTGACCGTGAGATTCGCTACACGCTCAAGGCACAAGGCCAGGGCGCCGGCACGTTCAACATCGGACCGACTTCGGGCATCGTGAAGTTGGCGAAGGAATTGGACTTCGAAGACCTGCGGCAACCGCACGTCTACTCTCTGGTTGTTACGGCTACTGAAGATTCTGGTGGATTTTCTACGTCCGTTGAGGTTAGTAGGAAGCTAAAACAATAGTAACAAAAACCGTTCATTGAAATAACTTTACTTCTGAAAAGTCTTCTAACAGTCTCCATCTTCTCGGAAAATCTAAATTCTTCCAATTAACATCATAAGACACGCTAATACATAATTCCAGTAGATATGTCATAGAGTCTTCTATTTATTGATTAATTTAATATTCCAAATAATACGTATAGTCACAGGTCACTGTGGCAAAATCCTCTTTCAAACGGAGATTTATGTCCAGCTACAGAATTTTAGGGCCGGTCCAATCCATTCAACCGATGGATGGAAGGCATAGTTACATGACTCTACAACTTAGTCCGATATAGGTAATACGGCAACCCTACAGCTATCACATCATTTTGGGTCTATATTCCTACTTGTTAATACTACAAAAAAGAGTTTAAGAAAACGTGGGGCTTATTGATGAATCATAGCGAATTTATAGTGATTCGTTGCAAATCCGACATCTTACAATGCAGTTATTTTTATCTGACTCTGGCGAAGTAAATAGGGAGGTCATGGTTTTTATCGGTATGTATGTGTGTACATCTTTTCCTCGTAAGGTACGTAAACTACTTACTTATAATTATGCGCTTTAAAAGTTTTAAGCCATCGTAAACCATGCATACGTTTATAACTAAGCCCTTAGTTTAAACTGACATACCAACATAATTGACCTTTGGTATTTATTCAATATGAGAATATTTTCTTGTTTGTTTGTCATTTTTGTTAGAGTGCCTTACATAGTCGGGTTTCAAGTTCGTTTCTTGATTAGGTTTATCTCGTTTATGTTTATCGCATTTGTAGTCTTGACACATGAAGTACATGAAACTGCTGATATAGCAGAAACAAGTGTACTGGAAATACTGTTTCACCCGAAGCACAGAGTTCTATTTCAAATTCATTCATGTATCATATTTTTTCTCAAATTCCAGCTAACGATTCGCGTGACTGACGTGAATGACAACGCACCCAAGTTCGAGTTGCCGGACTACCAAGCACATAATGTTGATGAAGATATACCTCTAGGCACAAGCATCCTAAAGGTGAAGGCAATGGATGCAGACTCCGGCAAAAACGCAGAGATTGAATATTTAGTTTCTGGTAAGTTTTAAATGATTTTTGTAGGTTATTCCCCACTACAGTATAACATTCAGTACTACATACTACAGCATGGAGAAAACTTTTATTTTCAATCTGATGATAATATCAACAACACTTTTATTCTACGGTAGAGCCTAGTACCAAATAATAAATCACTAGTGATTAGGAAAACTACTTTACTTTGTATTTAAAATTACAAGGATAAAGAAATGGTCACATGAAAAATAACATAACATTTTATAGGAGGCTATAAAATATATGTAAGATGATAATGATAATTATATAAACTATATAATTTTGTGCATTACAGACGATCACTTCAGCGTCGACTCCAATGGCATTATAACAAACAATAAGCAGCTAGATGCCGATAATAACAACGCGTATTACGAATTTGTCGTGACAGCTAAAGATAAAGGAGAACCCGCCAAAACAGGAACAGCAACAGTCCGAGTTTATACTAAAAACAAAAATGACGAGGAACCCAAATTCTCTCAACAAGTGTACACTCCGAATGTCGACGAAAACGCTGGACCTAACACTTTAGTAACAACTGTTGTAGCGTCTGATAAGGACGGTGACAATGTTCGCTTTGGGTTCGTCGGAGGAGGCACAAGTTCTGGTCAATTTGTTATAGAAGAAATAACAGGCGTAATTCGGTTACACAACAAAGCTATTTCACTTGATCGAGATAAATACGAATTGAATGTGACTGCTATGGACGACGGCGCTTGTTGTGTAAACGGAGACGCAACTATACACACTTCTACTGCTGTCGTTGTTGTATTCATAACAGATGTTAACGACAACAAACCAATCTTCAAAGATTGTCCTACATATTTCCCAAAAGTTGAAGAAGGTGCCCCTAACGGCAGTCCAGTTATCAAAGTTCACGCAACGGATGAAGACAAAGGTGTAAATGGACAAGTAAAATATTCAATAGTACAACAACCTAATCAGAAAGGCACTAAATTCACGGTGGATGAAGAAACGGGTGAAGTATCAACGAATAAAGTTTTCGACAGAGAAGGAGATGATGGTAAATTCGTTTCCGTCACAGTGAAAGCGACGGATCAGGGTGAACCATCCCTCGAAGGTGTTTGTTCATTTACTGTGGAAATCACTGACGTAAATGATAACCCACCTTTATTCGACAGACAAGTAAGTAAACACTGTAAATAGAGTATTGTACCAGTAAAATTAATAGAATTTAGATCGCACTCTGCATGTTACTATAAGTCATTTCTACATAACGTTTACGAATTACTGGTAATTGTGCATTACAGAAATATGTGGAGAACGTCAAACAAGACGCTAGCATAGGCACGAATATTTTAAGAGTGTCAGCATCCGACGAGGATGCCGATAATAACGGAGCTATCGTTTATACTTTGAGCGCTCCATATAACCCAGCTGATATTGAATATTTTGAAATTCAACCTGAATCAGGTTGGATAGTGTTAAAGAAGCCCTTGGATGTAAGTATGCAATATGTGCTCGTTATAGGTTAACAGTGTGAACTTGTGACAAGATTGATGAGTGAATGGGATCAACTTTTAAAAAGTTTGGTGGATGAGTGCTACCTACAAGCCCTAGGATTCAATTGGCACATACTTTAAGTTTTTAAATGTAAATAGTTCTAAATTACCGCTGCTGTAAATTGCTGTGGAGAGGGGTCAATCCTGGCTGTGAGGAGTAGTTGTCCATTGAACGGCGGCGCGGGGCCGCCGGCCACGCCGCAGCCGTTGGGGGCTTGTTCTTCTTGCAGCACAATTAGTTTGAGTTGCCGCCAGCGCCGGCTCCGCACTGAATCTTCGTTAAGATTTATTTCTGCAGCACCATCTTGCATTAACTATCCTACCGATAAATACGACTTGTGTATAATACTTATGAACGAAATGATACTGCTGTAAATATTACACCGTTGAAACCTATGTTTAGTTCTAAAACATGTACAGTTTCCGTAACAGCACTTCTGTATATTCCGCACTGACTAGTTTTGAAATTTATTTTATTGTAAGTAATCGGTTGATTAATTTCAGAAGCTTACGCTTTTAAACATACCTATCAGTATTATAATTATGTATGTACATGTTTTGTTACTAATCTCTGATATGATTTGCGGAGCGCGCTCCTACCGAGCGGTTCGAGTTCCGTTCGTTGTTTGTGTTGCCACGCTAGACGACTACTCATGCTAAGGACTCATTTTTATTAGTGTAATCATCATAATTATGAATTTTTTACAGGGCGCCAGTTTAATTGTTTAAATTGTCTTAATATGTATATTATCTGAGGTGGTCAGATTGCCCGTGCGGCAGTTTGGCCATCTGGCCAGTTGTGACATTATTCCTTCTGTGAAAGGGGCTACGTTCTCGAACCAAATTTTTGTACAGTTAACCGTAACGTCCATCGTTTGTAATATATTCATTACAATGAGTGTCGTTTTGTTGTAGTCGTTTTGAGGTCATTAAACCTTCTTATGACAACCTGACCTTTCCGCCATGTCTTGTATGCAGAGCTGCATGCATTTGCCTGCTTTTTGTTAAGTTTTATTTTTTAATTTTTAAAGTTAGTTTAGTTAATATACCTACTGTAAAAAGTATCGATAATGTACAGTTTGTCTCTTTCCTATTGTACATACCAAAATGTATAATACCATAAATATATTATTTCCAATTTTATTTCTTGCACAGTCTTATATTGGCTACAATACGCAAGTAAGTAAGTAAGCTAGCACGAATGATGCCTTTGCGTGGGAGCTGACGAAGTGAGTGGACTTTTCGTAATTTAATGTATCTTTGTATCTTCCTTCTCTTTTTTTAGTTTGGCTTCATGAATGCGAGGACGACGAACGAACGTAATTTTTTGCTACAATAAAATAAAATAAAATATAGATTTATTATTTGACGAACAAACAATATGAAAGTGGATGACGATTAGATTATTATTATTTCAATTGTTTCAATTATTTATTAGCCATCAGTACGTTATGTGTTTATATTTGAGTTGTGTTATTTTTTATTTGTCCCCGCTGACCTCTGACCCGTGTATGTGTAGCGGGACAGGTACCGACTGCGCGTGCGCGCCTCCGACAGAGGCGCCCCGCCCTCCTCCGCAGACGTGGACGTTGAATTAGACGTGGTAGACAGGAACAATAAGCCCCCCATCTGGGACATGACCACGTATGGCCCCGTTCACATCAAAGAGAATGTCACAGTGGGTACCGTAGTGACCAGTGTGAAAGCCAGGTTGGTATAAGGCGCAGCGGGTCCCCGGGCCCGCCGCTCCTCCACTCCCTAACACTACTAACGACGTGGTTTTGTCTGTTTCCATCGAATCTTTCCCCGATAGCGAGAAACGTACAAGCTGGAGGCTATGGCTCAAGACAAGGGCTTCCCGCCCTTGTCCAGAACCGTGGAGGTCCAGATAGACGTAGTGGATCGCGCGAACAATCCCCCCGTGTGGGATCACACGGTGTACGGCCCGATCTACATTCGAGAGAATTTGCCCGTGGGTGCCAAAGTGGTGTCCGTTAAAGCAAGGTGCGTGTCTAACTGTTCGGCACGGGCACCGCACGCAGCCCCGTCACCTGCACGCAGTGTGCCGCGCGCCGCGCCCCGCCCCCGCCCGCCGCCCCGCCCCCCGCTCAGGCCATACTTTGCTCTACTGGAATCATTCAATTAAACCTTTCATTGTTCCACAAATTTTCCAACATCACTTCGAATTTGCTATTTAAGTCATTGTATCTAAATATTTTTGAACAAAGTTTCGCTTTTATCACCAGCAATCAAGGACTTGCCGGCATTTCACTGTAATTTTAAAAAAGAGTTATTTTAAATCCGTAGAGGGAAGTTCGCCAGAGTACAACTTTGAGAATCGAATTCGTTTTATTATATACACTTTACGTTTCATTATCACGTGGATGAAGTGTCCGAGTTCGAATTTGATAGTTCCCTGGCAAGGTTGGGTGCGGACGTGTCGCGTACGTTTTCAATATCATTATTATTTGCCTCTCACTTGGTGGTCTGAGTACGATGTCTTTGTCGTTATACTCATGCATCGTTAAACACGCGGTACTCTCGAGACTCACCAGCGTATGTTTAGAGGGCTCACTGCTTACAAGGAACGGGGATCACAGTGTTGTGAAAATGCTCAAAAATATTTATTGATCAAATCTATTTAACATTTTAAACATATTCGTACTTCCACACAAAGTTGTTTAAAGTGGGTTACATTTTGGACCATACGTGTTATGAAATATCATCGTATCATGATAATTTCATACTTTATCCTACTTTTTTAGGACGCGATTCCGATAATTTAGATTTTCCTATTTATTTACATACAAAACTTTTAATTCAATACGAAACACAAATAGTCAGCATAAAGCATCTCCCTAAATAAAGGTTAAAGGTTTCAACACATTTTTAAAAGGTGACATCATAGTATTATACGCGTTACATTTAAATTATAAATATTTTACGTAATTCGTACGTAATTACGTACTTAACGTCATTACTACAGAATTTAAATACACATATAGAATCACATATAACTGATCGCGATGAAACTAGTAAAAATCCACATTATCTTTGTCAATAAATATTTTTGAGCAAACGTGGAACATGTTAACTGATAGGATACGTATTTATCAAATATTTGTGTCCATTGTTATTGCATGTAGGATGCGGCATCAGTGCATTATGGGTCATATTATACGTTTATCTCTCGATTGTCTTCGGCTGGTCAATAACGAAACAGTCATGGCATGGAAATAAGTGTTTTTATTTCGTAGATTAGAGTAGGTCTTATGTTTTTTTTTTTCAATATTTTAATATTATATACCTTCATTAAATTAGTGCTTTTGGAAATTATTATTGTTTTTTTAAACATTTGTCATTCATTTTTTATCAAATCTTGGAAAAGAAATAATCAGAATTTAGTTCAAATACATTTAGTTCAATGTTTTAGTAGATAGAACCATTTTTCGGTATATTCTTTACATCTTTATGTTTGCTGTAGACGTTTCAAAATCGTTTCATCAATTTTAACGGAAAAGGTAAGTTTTGTTTGAGAAGGAAATTGAATGGTGCCTGCCTATATTTAAAGATGTTATATAGGTTTACAGAGTAACCGCTAGATAATAGTTCACCGATGTAGAACTAAATGATACCTTTGCAACTTTTCGGAGACGTCAATGATTTCTGAATTGGAGTATTATGTCCGAAGTCAGAAATAGTCAAAAATATTAGTATCTTTTTCCGCTTCCTCCAGCAAAACTCAAGTAACTCGGCTCGATAAAAAATTGGGAAAAAATATATTACTAAAAGTGACGAATATACTTTGCTTTTATTTCATTTTTCGTTAGTTACTGTAACAAAATCAAAGTAAAAAATATTTGAATATACCCATATTTGAAATTAATTGAAATCCCTATTTGAATTTTTCTTTACATTTAATGTAGGTACTTACCTAAGTTCTCATAGTAATACTCAATTGTCAATTGTTGTAACTCCATTCCCTAGACAAAAACTTAATAATTAATAATTAGCTACGTAATTAGTAACTATAAGTATTCAAAACAATAAAAATATAATATACTATATAGTTTACTAAAACGATTGGTGTTGATATAATAAGAGTAGGGCGGTATTACTTTTAATAGAATTATCCACAAAGTAAGTACAGCTTGTTGTACCTACTAACGTTTTTTTGGTTGATCGTTACAAAATATGTCAGGTATGGAAAAACAATGAATTTACAGCAAGTGTTTGGGATAACAGCTTCATGTTGCCTATTTTACTTCATTATTTTCAAATCACTATTTAATAAATATATAAAGATAGTTTTAGCAAATAATCATTACCAAAATTACATAAAATTATCTTAAAAGCCGTTTACATCTCACTTAGCATGCTGTAAATTCAACAATTAGCGTTGAGTACATATTTCGTAAGGGTCAATCTCGGCAATTGGATCATTATTTAAGATTAGTTATTGGTATCAACGACAAATTTTTATTATTTATAATGTGTTGAATGTGCATCACTTCCGTGCCACGGGCTAAATGAGTAGTTCATGCATTACATAGTCACTCATAGTGCATCAATCACTGAATGTCAGGCGACGCACTCACGTGTGTCTTGTCTCTCTGTTCGTCCTAAATCACACATCTCAAACTCACACGGATTCGAGCAATCAATGAAATACTAACTCACCTTACTAATATATTACCGTAAATTAATGATTTCATGTTTTCAAGTTCACAATGGAAATGGTGGATGTAACACAGCAATTAGTAACTAAAATTTATAATTAGTCACTTTAAGATATTTTGCATTTAATTTTAAGTAACTACGACCAGCCATCATGCTTATAGCATGGCTGTAGGGCATTAGTACTAGGATTTCTAGTACTTCGAATCCAGTTCTAGGCTGAGGTTTCCCTTAACTGAGATAACCACGTAATTGGTTGTCAATAGTGTCTACACCCAAGATTACAGTAGAATGGACATCATCTTAAATGTGTCTAAATCTTTTGAAGTACGCCATTTGTTCATGATTACCTAGTTAGTGTCACAATTTGAGCTTTTCATATTTAGGAAAAGTTTTGAAGTTTTTTGAAAATAATTGAATAAATAGTTTTGACTAGAAATTAAAATTTTAGTGCGAGAGTAACTAATTATGCAATTTATTAAATTACTCTAGAGAGAACTCATATATTTTATCAATTTTATATTTACGACAACTTTTTAGACCTATTTATGTTAAGCTCATTGTTAGAATTTTTACTACCTTTCTAGTAAAAACTATACTCGCATTCGATGTTGTCCTGTGTTACGGTAGATGTTATTTAATTCGATCCGGTCATAAATCTACATCAAGTTTATGTTTTCAGCTCGGGCATTGAGAACAACCCGACAGTATTCTATCGACTGATGCCAGGCTCGACTGCGCAAACGAATAAATTCCACACCTTCTACCTACAACAACGAGCCGATAATGGTTTCACTTGGGCCGACATCAAAGTCAATCATCCGCTAGATTACGAAAGCATCAAGGAGTACAATTTGACTATTCGTGTTGAGGTAACTTTTCGGAATAAATTTTTACCTACCGCCGTAAATTCTTTAGCACCTTGTGAAATTTTTTAAAACAATCAAGGTGTTACCATAAATAGGTATAGGTAATACTTTATTTTGTTGTTATATTCTTTGTTTTCTAAAATAGTGGGAATTACCTTAATCTAATTTTAACGTAGTAGAACTTGTTGTGATTCAATTCCGGATACACCTATTCTTGGCTAATAACAGCAGTGTTAAGGGCTGCTATGTTTGGTCTGACCAAACATACCAAACAAGCTATCAGACTAAACATAGCGGTTTGAAGAGAGTGGTAATAAAGACATATCATAATTTGAGATATAAAATTCCAGTTAAAAATATTCTAGAATCTATCGCATTATTATCCTTTAAGTTATTTTTTTACTTACACGTTTTCGAGAAAATATATACTCGTGTGATACCACATTTACACTATAAATACATACTAAATAACAAAATCTATAGTGAAAATTCTTATGTAGTTCTCTTCAGCTAATTTAAATCTGTATGCATTAAGCATTTTGTACTATTTACATAATAAAATTGATGTGTAGAACAACGGCGCCCAACAACTGGCATCAGAAGCAACGGTCTACATCATGCTGGAGGACGTCAACGACGAGATACCGCTCTTCACGGAGAGGGAACAGGAGACGGTGCTGGAAGGGGAGCCCATCGGCACCAAGGTCACGCAAGTCAACGCTATAGACAAAGATGGGACATTCCCTAATAATCAGGTTTGTAGACTCATTTTGCTTTTTTGTTTAACGACCCGCGTGGCGGTGCGGTCCTTCGGTGCGTGGCGGTCCGGTACCGATCTGACATGCAGTGGGTTCCAGGTTAGATCCCCGGCCTGACATCTGAATGATGAGTTTAGATTCTGTTCTGGGTCTGGCTGTTTGTGTATTTCGTGTCTGTGTCCATGGTACCCACTACGTAGTAAAATCCTAGTGTGGGGCTATGAGTCACGTCATATCTTTCACGTGAAAGTCGTACACTTTTCCAGGAGAAACAGGAGCTTATGTGTTCTGCCAGACTGTTACTAATCTCAGTGCAATATTTCGGCAAGACCCGGTTAGTGGATCTGGTGTGATTGTAAGCTAAAAGTGCTATGAAATCTAAATAATTTGACTTCGTATCTATTAATATGAATAATGAGGTGAGATGACGATATGTGACTGTGTCAAAAATCATGCTAAATTGTACAATTACATATGGAATGTAATGTTAATAAGGTATATAAGTAAATACAATGCTACTAGAAGTGTCGTCTTTGTTCATGGCACCCACGACTCAGGAAAGATAGAAACAATACAAGCACAGAAAGAAGTGAAAGAAGTTTAGAAGTAGTAGGTATAGATTTCAAGCAGACTTTTAATATTTATGTACATTTACATAAATAAATCACGTTTTTTTTAAAGGTTATATTGTAAACGTTATAAAACTACGTAATACATACGTTGCAATGTGTACATGTTCTAGTGGTGGATGATGAAAATATTGTAATCGTATCTACAGCCCACTTTTTGAGTAATTTATTTTAGAGAACCCCTAATTCTGACAAACATGCTAATTACCGACTGTCAGCAGTTGCGCTTGAGTATCTTAAGAAGTATAATATTGAAGCTAGCAGAAATTATTATTTCTCTTTAGGGATAACACGGTGAAACCAAAACCATTATCTTATAAAATTATTTGGTACTGACTTAACTCGGTGAAATATAAAAATAAAATGGGAAATAAAGAAGGTTACGAGGCCAAAGATAAAGTACATATTAGAAAAACACAAACCCAAAATCGCCCACTGAAGTCCAAAATCGCCAAAATCGCTTCGGCATATTTAAAT
This sequence comes from Cecropterus dorantes dorantes, assembly GCA_018249915.1. Classification (NCBI taxonomy): domain Eukaryota; kingdom Metazoa; phylum Arthropoda; class Insecta; order Lepidoptera; family Hesperiidae; genus Cecropterus; species Cecropterus dorantes. The sequence goes on from DWLI01002346.1 coordinate 12,408, forward strand.
TTTATTCTGGATTCTTCACTGCCCCTGTGTTGTAAGTCTCTAGCGCCCTTGAGAGGGCGTTTTACTCCACTTTATAAAGATATGTAGCGACATCTGTATTTCATAGTAATGAACAGTTCAGCAAAGCACACGGAACGGGGAAGTAGCGTAGCGTTATCTGCCTTGCACTGATCGACGCTAGATGGCGATATTACCAAAAAGTTTGTATTGTTTACGTGAAGAACAATGAGGGGGCGCCACTAGTACTTTTCATGATACCGGGGAGGAGTGTAAAAAGATGAAATGATTGAACTGCTGTAGAAATGAAAATATTACCCAAATTATATGCAAATTACGCGATGGGTTTAATATAACAGATGGGACAGCTTGCAAAAAAAAACGATAGCATTTGATAGAACTGATTTAATGTAAAATCGAAGGGGAGTAAAGGTTATTTATGTTCTTGTAAAAGATTACAAAAAAGAGCATTTTTAATAAAATTGTCAAAAAAGCTGTGGGACACACAATTAATGCGAAGGAGTATTCTACAAAGTAGTAAGATTATTTTGATCTATATAACACATGTAAGGTCCAACATAAATATTTATTATGTCTTAGGACGGATGTGGCTAAAACACCTACTGAGACCATTTGAACCCGTGCGCCTTAACATAATATTAGTCTTACCTACCATTAGACCTTATGAAGGGATGTTAGTTTGAGAAAGGTAGAAATCCGTATAGTTGGCTTTTCGTAGTGTTCCGATTTGAATTATCCTTTACAAGTATATGCTCTGTTTACTAAGTACTACGATTAATTATAAAAACGTAACTTTATCGGATCCTAAAACTCAGACAGGCATTTAGTGAAGCGATAAGCTAAACAACAGTTTTACTTAAAATCAGGATTTTTATGTTTTTATTAACTACTAGCTGACCCTCGACTGGAAAGGAAAAATGATTAAATTACTAAAATGGCTATTAAAAAATAAGGGTTGATCGTA
>DWLI01002347.1:0-13386 GCA_018249915.1 Cecropterus dorantes dorantes
GGTAGCGTAAGAAAAAATTGTAATTGACAATTTGTAAGTGCCACCGTAGGCCTATGCAAAATAAAGATATTTCATTTTCATTTCATTTTCATTTCATTTCATTTCATTTCATTTCATTTCATTTCATTTCATTTCATTGTGAAGAGCAAACTTCGCTAATGAAAGCATACGATGGAAATAAAGTTCAATAACCGCAACCTGCATAAGGAGTCACTTGGATCCCCGTTAATTAAAACTACAGCAAAGTTACTGTGGATTTTTTCCAGGAATATGTTAGCTACTGGCAAGAGAGGAAAGTTCGTTTAAATCGATTGCAAAGATCTACTAAAAAGGAAGCGGGTTGAAAGAAACGCGGTAAAAGTACTAGAAGTAAAAAATAGTAGAGGAGTAAGCACTTGTAGTCGTAACAACTTGTAACTTGGCATTTATTTTATATCACGGAATCCTGGAACACATTCACATTCATTTATCCTGCACTACATTCCGGGATTAGAATAGAACTACGGTATCCTCTGCCTGTCTTAAGAGGTGACTAAACAGGGGCTTTCGGAGTGACTGGTGGTAAAACTGGAAGCTCGAGCCTTCCAGCTAAGCGACCCCTGGTTTACCCCTGGTTTACCCCTGGTATGTGTGGTCACATATCGTCTTAAACACATAGACACCTGAGTAAAGCTGATATGGCAGCGCTCCCGAGAGCTCTGGTTGTATTCCGGAGTTAAGAAGACTTCTTCGCAGCGCCGAGGATGGCCCTCGAGGGAGGTGTTACTGCGTTAAAAATCTCACATTACCTAGCGTTGCTTTCACGGCACCGGGTACCTTTGAAGGATTCCCCTTCTGAAATAAACAAAAAAAAGAGGTATTAGTCAAGCAAGCGTATAAGTAGAAAAAAAGGCGGTATAGTCTCCAAAATGTTCTCAAACCATGTGTTCCAGGTTTGATTAGATAAGGCAAATATTAGACTTCTGTTTTTGGAAATACTTGTTGTTATTTTGCCTTAGGAACACAAAATAGTAGGGTAGGCTAAGAATGCATAAAATTATACATTTTATATCGTTATTGTGTAGAGAATTTAAAAAGAGAATTTTATTTGCTTTAACATAAACTCATAGAAGTGTATAAAGCCAAAAGCCCTCACCTTAAAGCTTATTTTAATATAAAGCTCTCAAAACGTATCACCGTACCGGTATACTTCGCTAATGACAGCATTACGTTGAAATAAAACCCAATAACCGCAGAGCTGCTGCCACGGCGGCCATTTTGTTCTACGTTAATTAAAACTAGCGAAGTTGCGCTTCCGGACCGGATGCAGAGCTGTTATGGGAGCTGTGAGAATTTAAATATCATATGAATGATAAAATTGTTACAAAATCTTAAAAATAATTGTTGCAATACAGGAAGTAGTCGTTATAATGTAAAAAATATCCTTAACAGCTAAGTGTAATTGTGTAAAACTATTGGATATTTCTTTAACGTTCAAGCAACGAACGAGCATGCAGTCCATCTAACGGTAAGTGGCCGAGTAGACATATAAAAAAACTAGTCGTGCCTCGCGGTTTCTCCCGCTACCCCGATATTATTGCCTTCCTCAATAAATGGGCTATTCAACACAAAATTATTTGTTCAATTCGAACCAGTAGTTTTTTGAGATAAGTGCATTCAAAAAAACAAATTCCTCTGCTTTATAATATCAGTATAGATATTTTCATTTCAGAGCTTATATGTAGTAGGTATATGACAATATTGCCATACTAATATTTAGCCTGAAACGGTATCTAGTAGCACCTAATAGCAGCCCCTGTATGCAAATGAGCAATCAGAACATCTTAATTACTGGTGATCGCTTCAAAGGCTAGCGCTAACGCTGCCATTATGTAGTACATGCATACTACATTAAATTAATGTTCTATTAAATAGTTATATCACTTACTACGATTTATGGGCGAGGTAGTAGAGTTCAGTTGAGATGTGACGATAGCTTGTTATATAGAATCTCACGCACCATGTTTAATAACATAATATATATAGTGTAATATATGTTTGGGTTTAATATATAAGCTGTCATCACACTAAATATATCATATTGTACTATACACTAGTGCTGTGTCTTATTCACAAATAAAAAAAAAACACGCTTTCTACACTCATAGCCCCTAGGATTTTCTCCTGTGTCGCGGGTGCCTTGGACACACAAAGACGAATACACAAACACCCAGACCCAGAACAGAAACCTAAATTCATCATTCAAACGTCAAAGGCACCTATATGTCATTTAAGACAATACGTCAAGCCGTTTGAGCTGTAACGCGCTAAATAAATTACATACATACGTTGATACGAACACTCGAAAAATATCACCCTCCTTTTGACGCAGTCGCATATAAACTACATATTGTAGATGATTATAAGTTTGACTGGAAATGTTCTTGGAATCTTTTAATTCATCATCATCATCATCAACCCATTATCATCCCTCTGCTGGGCACGGTTCGTTTCTCAGAATGAGAGTGTTTTAGGTCATAGTCCACCGCGCTGGCCAAGTTCGAAGGGTGTGGTTGCCGGCTCACTCATAAGGCGATCTTAGACCGCGGGGGTAGCAATGCATCTGTGATCGACTTTAGCTAGAACCCCTGTTCTATATGAGAATTACAGATGTCCATAGGCGGTAGTAACCACTTTCCATCAAATGGACTACATGCTCGTTTGTTACTTCAGTCTAATAAAAAAAGAGTTTTTTTTTCTTTTACATTACGATTTTCATTTCTATTTCTTGTTTAATGAACTTGCGAGAACTAACAACGTAACCCACACATTTCTTATTTCGAGCTCAGGCAGTGAAAAGTGATTTTGTAAAGAAAACACTAACGTAGATTTTCCGCGAAATGTTCCTAAGCCCGAAATGATTTATACTTCTTATTTTACTTTAATATCTTGTTGTTGATATCTTATTTATGATAATGTCAGATTTCATGTTTGTATAAACTTTTCATCGTCAGGTTATTCAAGCGGATTTTATTTACTAATAAAAACTTATCATTAACTTTATCGATAAAAATATTATTGCCTCTCGTTTTTCGCTTCTTATTCTGATAAAAAATCACAAACATACGATCCAAGAAAATGTGACAAAATTTGTCACGAATATGTAATATACGAATATGTAAGGACCAAGAAAAATAATTTGAAAAAAAAACAGGCTTTCTACACTCATGGCCCCGCACTAGGATTTTCTCATGTGACGCGGGTGCCATGGACGCACAAAATCGAATACACCAACACCTAGACCCAGAACAGAAATCTCAATTCATCATTCACATATTTGTCTGGCCGGGTACCGAACCCGGAACTCACGACCGCGCGTTAGACCGCTACGCCACGCGAGTCGTCGAGATAGAAATGTCCTCTTGTCCAAAATAAGAAACCATAGAATAGAAAATAGGATAAACCATAAAATTGGACATTCTACTGGCATGCAAAACTGCGTCAATATCTATTTTGCCGCCAGTAACATAACGCTTTGAGTTATAAACTCTATATTTTCAATTCCGAGCGCACGTTGTGAAACCAAGTTGTTTTCGAAGGAAAAAATGCTTGAAACGTGAATTTTTCCGTGAAATATATGTGTGCCTAAGGCAATTCTGTGCACCGTTTCAGGTGTAGTGAACATTTTTCCGTTTTCAGATTTCCGTATCACGTCACTATAAAATAACCCAGACTGAAATCGCTGGTCGGAAAAATCTAAGGGAGAAAATTGTTGTACTAAATCGTTTTCCGTGGAAATATAGCTACTGCTCTTTAAACGCTCTGACTTTTAAGTCTTAAAGTAAATACGTAAGTCTGTGAAATATATTTGTAAAATATAATTGGGTGTTATGTGGTTAAATAGTCTTTAATTTGAGATCATTGTGAAGCAAATAGCATAACTAGGTACGGTTTTGCTATTTGCTACTACTACATACTACTTGCTATCAAACTCTATACTTTTAAGTCTATCCAATCCTGTTTAAATATATAGGCTATGGGCCTCACTAGCCACTTACCGCCAGGTGAATGCACGCTCGTCCGCCTCTTAAATTTCGTGAAAATCTAAAAACATTATTTCAAAGCAGAAAATACGAACTACGAAGTAATCCTACAGGAAACCCGCGAAACGGGCACAACGACCGTCGTAGGGTAGCCACGAGGGCTATTCACCAGCCGCCCTCAAGGGCTGCTCGCACGAGATCCACATGCATCCTTTTGAACTGTTTTCTTGATGCGGCTTCATTGTTGTCCCTCTTCACTTCTTAAAACTACGTGAAGTAAACACTACATTAATTTTGATGGCATCTCGTACATTTATATACCGTATATTTATATACCGTACATATTTATACCGTATATATTTTATTTCTTAGTATACATTTTTTGCCTTTTTTGACCCAGTTATATACGTATGTATATATACATATGTATACAAATTATTCTTCTATCTAGAATATTTTTTTAAGTTTCGAACTACGTATTTCAATTTTCATGAGTAAATTACCGTTCTTTTCTTTGTTTTACATGCATGAGTTTTTTTATATTAATATTATTATGAAAAATGATATATATTATGATTGTTACAATGACGTTTGTTTTATTTTACGACAATAACAAAATATTTGACTGCTAATATCAGTTCTAGTAGTCGGGTCTGAAAATTTCGCCTTTATAAACGTGCACATTCTATTGACAAAAGATAATTCATCATTTGTAAGGCCTCACATCAAAACGACTAAATTAGCACAACCGTAAACTCACAGACGTTCAAAGGGAGAGCACAACTATTGTTAATGTGTGCGTGTGCACGATTGACTGTGCACTCTGCATAATATTTAAAAATAACTAAAGCCCCCATACTAGATATTAATATTTATGTATTTCATACTGCACATGGATTATATTATTAAATATATTTACCTTCTTACATTAAAAATATATGAGACAGTCTGATTTCTTTTTCAATTAGAATCGACAGACACATGATTGATTTGGGGACAAAAATGACTCAGTAAATATCTTAATATATATAAATTACGTGTCACGTTGTTTGTCCGCGTTAAACTCCTAAACTACTGAACCGATTTTAATCAAATTTTCACACCGTGTGCAGTTTGTATCAACTTAAAAGATAGGTTACTTTAACTTTTAAATTTTTGATGCCCAACGAAGTGGGCGAGGGTCTGCTAGTTTTATTATATTATATTATAATATTATTTAGATTATTTGTATATTATTGTATTCAAATCAAACAGAGCATTCAAAACAAATATTTTATTTACAAAAACATATAGGTGTTAACTCAATTATTATATCATTTCGTCTATCCTATATGTAAATTTTATTATGATTAAGTTTATACAATTTAGCTGTCTTAAAATCAACAAAACATAAATATATCAAGTTGAGCGCCAAATTACTGACTAAGCCAACATTTATTTGACTTTTTTTACTTAATTGTCGCATTAAAAGTTGGTTGTACTTTATATTAAGAAAATATTATAATTTTCAAATTTTCTATTTCTAAGGGAAATACAGCCAAGTTGAGTGAAAATTGAGAATTATTCACCGTTGTCCCGTTTTGTTCCAGCAATTGGTTGGAAGCCCCCATAAACAACCCCAAGCTTTGTTACGCTATTCTCAGCATCCCCTGGGCGTCAGTTCAGTAACCCCTGTAAAACGTGATTTTTGTATTAGGATTTTACTAGGAAAAACTTCCCTTGAGGTTAACACTTCGTTTCTATTATTGAATGCACTAGTAGCTCTATTTAAATCAATGTAAAAAACCGTTATATTTAACTATTTTTTAAAGGTGTGACGAGGGTACTTCCCCGGTCGAACTACACTGGTTCTACCACCTGTTATATATATTGTGTATGTACATAGATACACATACATGTTGGCAATTTTTGAGATGAAATAATTGAACTCGTGACTCTGTTACTGTAACCGACATCTAGGTATATGTCATAGTCAAAGGTCGATACGCAGACTCTTCGTGGAATGAGTGGTTTATTCTGGGTTTACCAAAGCCAACTCGGGCCAACTCCGAAATAAATTTGAAATTCGACTATTAAAAATTTGATTAATAAAAAACGTTATATACCACGATTTTACATTGATTTAAATAGAGCTACTAGTGCATTCAATAATAGAAACGATGATTATTAGTTTGTTAAACAAAGACTTTCTCTTGAAGTTTGACTGGTCAAACCCCGATTTCATTAAATTGAGTTTTGACGTTTGCCTGACCACTTAGGTTTGACGATTCAGTCAGAGGCCGAAAAAGTTCATTTGTTTGGGCTTTGACAAAGACTTCAAGTCAGACCTGAGAACTGACAAGTTAAACCTAGGATGGATGGATAGGATGGAAATTCATCCTTCGGCGAGTGGTGCGGTGAAGGAAAGGTGACGGAGGCACCAAGTCAAAAAGTTCCTGGGAACACTCACCATTGTAAAGCCGGAAGAACACGCAGAGGGAGCCTATGTCCCTCCTTAGACTTAAAGGTTCTAACCGATCGGTGATCCTAGGGTCGTTGACGATCCGGAGTCAATTGGGTTAAGTTGGTATAGTGGCGCACTTGCCCCGAGATGCGAGCAGTACTCCATGTGGGGTCTCACTTGTGCCTTATAAAGCAGAAGGAGTTGTCCCGCAGTGAAGTACCGCTTGGCTCTGTTCAGGACGCCCAACTTTTTAGATGCCAATTTGGCTTTGACATCCAAATGACTCCGAAACTGCACGCCACACGGGATGTCAATGGAGAGTGGAATTTCCTGGAATGAGGTTTTTTTAGCGGTAAACGTGCAGGCTTCTGTTTTCGTGGGGTTGAACTCAACAAGTTTAAGTCGACCCCATTCCAAGACCCGCTTCAGAGAGTGACCCGGTTCAGAGAGTGCTCGATTTCAGACACAAGCCGGATTATGCTTTTCTGTACGAGTATCCGAGAGGTGTTTGCACGGCCCGTGTACAAGGCATCCCCTGTGCTGTCGCCTGCATAGTAGTGTTATGTAACTTTAATTAATTTTCTCTAATAAAAAATATAATATATAATGTAATTAAAATATAATGTAATTAAAAAATAATTTAATTTTAATTAATTTTCTCTAATAAAAAATGTCATAAAATTCTTATTAAATGGATATATTAAAAAAACATACCTGAGAGAAAAAGTAATAAAAAATCAATACTGAGGATTACGAAGTTATTAATAAAAAACACCTATAAATAGCGCTGGGTGGTTGAGGAAGCATTCATTTCTATAGGAAGGTCTCTGTATAAAAACTATATTACATAAATTAAATGCATTTATTTAATTAATTTTTATCTTTGTAACCCTATAATATATTTTTATATTTTTTTACTATACCTATATTCATATATACTAGTTTTTTATACTATAATAAATTACACCTTATACATATGCTTAAGTGTTACAATATAATCAATTAAATATGTAAATGCCTGTTATTTAGACAGCATTAAATTTAAGCCTAATCTAGTTCTTAGTTGTAAGTGTAATGTATGGTCTTGTTATATCTATCTCGTTAGGCTATCGTCTTTAAATAATTAAATAATATATAAGATTGTTCTTCAAAATCTCTAAGTTATGTAAAGAAGGGTTGGTACAAACAATTATAATTTTTGGTAACTTTTTTCTGTACTTTCTTACTTATGCTGAAAATCGTGTGAACCATTTCTAAACGTTCCTCATTTTCATTTGGCCATTGTATAGTTACTTGATTGTTCACGATGTTTCCGTAGTTTCAGGTCAGTGCTCCCAGATCATAATAATAAAATTACATTATGTTGTACTAGAAAATTACATAAATTTGTAATTTTAAACAATTTTAAACAATTTTAAAGGGAAATCTTTTTCGACGAAAAAATAGGTCATTTACTTTTCCTGGGTTTATGCAACATGATGACAAAAAAAGGTCATTTCTCTATCATAATCGAAATAAAATGTTATTGTATACTGCAAAGACACATTACAGTATACGGTAAAAAAGTTGAAAATACAGTAAATCTATTGTAATTACATTGCATCTGGAAGCACTGTTTCACGCTGTTGAGATTATTTTTCTTTTTTTTAGTTGCATATTTGCGTTGGTACATTATATTATTTGAAATCAACAGCGCCCATTGCGTGGTATCTCTGCACCATTGAGATTGATGAGTTCATGGACAAAATGAACACACTGTTGCATTGTTATGGAGTCCAAATTGCTGTACTTGTGAAATTTCATTAAAGGTTCATTCATTGGTTGAGTAAGAAGTGAAGTGATTGTAGTGTATTGTAGTAGCCTTGTTAGTTCATAATATCATCATAATTTAATTTAGGGTCACATGGTACCAACTCGAAGTATATACTACTGGATAGGAGTCCTACTTGACGCTGTCTTTAACACTTAAGTAGCCTGTATACTACACCGTTCTATACCAGCATGCCGCATTAAAATATTATAGTAATATCCCGAACTTACGCGATACGGGACTGAGGGATAACTGCGTAAGTAGAAATCGCGAAAGTCGGGTATAATTTCGTATATATAAATTATATGTTATTAATGCCAGACGCTGAAGAAAATGGAAAATTAGGCAATAAATGTTTATTAAAGTTCTAAATTATACAAATATAACCAACCGAAGTTATTTTGACGATTTTGACATTGTAAAAGGATTCACAAAATGTAACAAAGTAGTTTGACGACTCAAAATTTGTTTTACACCCGCAAAATCCTCTTACATGTTAATATTACTATTTGTAGAAGAAATAAGCTTTTCAGTCGAGTCTCCTTTTTCAATATCTGTAAATTAAAAATCGCGTAACTCCGGGTTCGCGTAAGTCGGGGTAGCATTTTACTACTACTTACTACGGTACGGTACGCTACGGTACTTTTATTGAGAGATTATCCACTAGACTGTTAGTGAGATTGAGAGGTGCACAACATTATATGCACAACACCGACACACACACTGAACTACAATAAATGAAAAAGTACATCTAGTCATATATCTTAGAGTCCACTAGTCTTATTAGTCAAGTCACGTCTAAAGAGACCGCAAATTTCCGTTAAATCATTAGAATAAATTAAGTACCTATTACAGTTCGATCTCAGGTTAAAATCTAACATTTTTACAATTTTTTTTTCTTTGGGAGTGTGTACTCGTATTTCGCCACGTGCTTTGAATACTAAGATACTCGTACGGGAACCAAGTTTAAGACGAGTGATAGAAGTTTTGTAAAAATTGTGACTAAATAATACATTACAATATAAAATAACAAATCTTTATATTACACTAAATAATAGTTAACAAAAGATAATATCAAGAAAAAAAATTGTATAGTATAGTAAGTTCGTACATTATAGTAATTTAGGGTAAAAGTATTTAGGGTAAGGCTTTCCTGGGAAAGGCGTTACGGGAACTAAGTTTAAGACAAGTGATATAAGTTCTGTAAAAATTGTGGATTTTCGGAGAAAAAGGCAACGCAAAGACTAAATAATACATAACAATACAATATAACAAATCTTTACATTACACTAAATAATAGTAAATAAAAGATAATATCAAGAAAAAAAATCGTAATTTAAGGTAAAACAGGCATTTTGACACAAAAATATTTATCTCTTCCAGACAAGCGTAGAGTTGCAAGAAATAAATAAAAGAGATCCAGGATCATAGGAGTGTACAAATGTATAATGTAAAGTAATGTAAGCATATCAGCCGGTAGAGTGGAAGAGTATTTCATAGATAAAAGACAGACATAGAGAAAAAATATACAGACGATGAAACTGTTAATACATATATGAATGGTTTGTAAGGTCTACGGACAGAATTCTTTCAGCTGTTTTTTAAACTATCGAATGCTCATGTTGGGTAACAGGTGGTAGGGCATTACATTAGCGCAGTTACTGCAATGAAGGGTTCTGTATAGGACAACGAATGACAATAAGGTGATGTGTAAAAAAATACTAAAGAGGAGTGAGTATACGTCACACACACTTCTTTTTGATATATATTTTTTATTTTTGAAAAGGGATGCAAATATTGAAATCTTGTCTTTATTTGTAATTGTTTAAGTTAAATAAGATTAAGTATAACGCAATAAGAAAGATATTCCGAGAACATTTGACATTTGTGTTTCATATTTTTACTCATATTTTGCATAGATGCCGATTTTTACATGAGACCCATGATTATATTTTCTAATTATAAATATGTGTCTTATGAATTCGCTTTGAATATCTATCTTCAAGCTTATTTGATAGTTAGATTTTAATAGCAAACATTTGCAAAGTTACGTATAGGATGCAATTATGAAGTTGACAGCACGATTCAACTTGTGATTAGTAAGAAATTATGGTGGCTCCGAAGAGCATGGCCGAAAATACCTTCTTGCTCTTTTCGGTCACATCAGAAATCAAACTACGTCTGCTATCCACAGTGTATTTTACTTTGTCTTTAACAGGCGCATCGACACTATCGAATATTAAAGATAGGTTTGCAAAATCCATCTTATACAGAAATATAGGACTACTAAGTATAATAGTTTGGGTTAGCTACTTTTAACTTTATTAACCTAACAAACAAATACCTGCAGTTATAAATCTTCGACATTTACCAGCAATCACGGTGTTGACGTCATTCGGTAAGAGCTTATATGTTCACCTCACACCTTTATAATATATGATTCGTATAAATCTGAAACTTTTCCATTCACTTAGAACCGAGAATAGAGGTATAGTTCGGTGTCTGTCTTTATTCAATACCTTTGTATAAGAGTACCAAAATATAAAGTTTTAAGTCGCTGTAAGGCCTTTAGATAATGACTAACATTTAGCAAATAGGCCCAAAAAGTTTGCCTAATCATCTCGCAAGTAAAACCACAATTTTGTCAGCTCTTATTAAGGATAAGAGCTGCTGATTTTGTTGCGCAAATAATGTTATTTGATTTATCCGACTCACCTTTAAAAATATTTTTAAAACGCATAAAATCATCTAGACACAACAACAATATTTGCCTGCAGACCTTCAGAGTTCATTGACAAACATCTTATTTAATAGCTTATTACAAAATACTTTATTAAATGGAAGTAGTATAATCTAACTCATACAAAAATAGAAACGTTAATTAACAAATTACACAAAAAGTTGAAATCCCTTGTTTTTTGGAATATTTTTGGATATTTGGGAACATTTATTACAGTTTGTCTTACAGTAATTTTTACTTATTATTCAATACATATACAGTCAAGTTTAAAAAAGCTTTTTAATTTGTTGAAAGGCCATTTGTTGACGAAGGTTTAGGTTACGTTATATCACAGGCAACCTTTTTTAAATTCGGATGAAACCGTCGTTTAATCCGAGTTTAGAATAGGATGTTACATTTAATTAAAACAAATCACTATAACAAAAGTTGTAAACAAAACCAAGTTTTATTATATAGGCATGACAAATAATCCTGAGATTTACGGGGCAGGCCTGTACAAGTTGTTGTTTGTAAACTGACTGATTTAAATAAAAGAGTAAAGAAGCCAGTATGGTTATTTTCCACACGCCGCCTCAACCCGAGCGTGGGACTTTGCACCGAATCAACGCATCCGCATTTTTGTTGCGTTCACTATTTTAACTTTATTAAAAGTATTTTTATAAACAAGCAATCATTAAAACTGTAATAGCCTATTTGTATGGTCGGCCTACCACTCAAGCGGTGCGAGGTTTAAAATGTTAATGTTTTTTGAAGTCACTTGTGTTTTAGAATTTTATTGTAGATTGTTAAGCGGAAAACATCGTAAGGTGACGAAATCAACGCTTAAGAATAATATATTAATAGGTAATATTCGCATATGTAGTATACCAAGCAAAAATATGTAGTATACCAAGTCCAGATTGTTTTAACTTGGTACCGGAACTACAAAAAAAATCTAAGACCTTCGCATATAGAAACAAGACCTTTTCCAAAATGTAACAATCAATTGCCTGTTCTTTCCCACGAGTCTCTCTGGCTGTCTTCCGAGCAGGAATTTCTACATATACGCAGGTACTGTAAATATTATATTTAACATACCGAAAATTTCTGTGATAGCTTATTTTTTTGTAATATAGAAGTATGAGTACACAGTTATCCTGATGGCATATTGCCACAGTCGCTCAGAGACATCTATAATCAACCCCAGGTCAGATTCGAGTCTTTCCATGTCTTTCCATTCGAAAACTATGTCTATCTTTGTCTACACCCTTTAAATCAGAATACAGCAGCGCTTACCACTGATTTTTTAGTCTAGGGTTCTACTACCTTTAAATAAAGAAAACAATATTTTACGAACTTAAATTAGTAATCAAATTTTAACGAACATATATATATATATACATATATATGATATTTTTGCGTAATGCTAACCATTTGACTATTTTAAGAGATACCTATAAGGAAAATAGCTATTGGGTAAGAGTGATCAGTCTCCAATTTTTGTATTTTGTAAATTACCATCATAATTTCCACCTCACATTAATTTAGTTTTAAGGTAAATTCTTAAAATTCCAGCGCCTAGGATTCCTTTCTTTGTCCTTACAATAAATTCCAATGTGTATAAGAATATGTGGGCTTTTCCAACGTTTATAGATTCATTATTTTAAGTTAAAGGAACTGAATAGCCTTTCCATTTCTGTTACTGTAGGTTTGGGTTTTATAAGATTCAAACTTCTTTCTTTCTTCTTTGGAACTATTTATATTATTACCATAAGCGATTACCTACATGTGGGTAATTGAAATACTGGTATAACAGGTTGCTACTACAATAATAACTTTAATGATGAGATTAATCGAGAAACTGTGAAATCTGCGTTTTTTTCCAGAAACTGTATATATGTACAATATTAATACGTGTTATATTCGCACACCTCTCCCAAGAAACTGGCAGGATGTGGCAACTGCTAGCTGAAGACCAGAACGTGGAAGAACACAGCAGCCATGCATAGAAAGTTTGAATTCACTCAACTCTGGCACACGGTTTCCCTCGCGGAAACTAATATTCCGAGATCCCCGATTATCTTGTGGTATTGACAATTTCTGAGCGTAGGAATGGGACAACGTATCACGTGATTTGTAGGACAATGTGGCTGGCAACGGACAAAAAATTTGCTTGTTAGGTATAAATATGTTTCATAATCTCATTTTCCATACATGTGAAAAAGGGAGGACTGTTAGATCGGTTTGATCAAACAGTCCTACATTTTGTACGACAAATAGTTTTTCGAAAATCTTAGATAAATATCTTAATATTTACCAAAAATGAACCGGTTAGGCATACATTTTTGACTTTCGTCAAATTTGCAAAATTAGTTCCTGCTACCTTTTTTAG